>JAZAYU010001102.1:0-87895 GCA_038501625.1 Corbicula japonica | reverse complement strand
CCATGCAAAAAATGTCTACAGCTGAAAGATTGGCTTAATTTTCTATACCTAAACCGGAATATAAGAGGCTCGAATAGGGTCTGGCTTTCCTTCTGTAGGTCCTTTCCTCCAATAAAATATGAACTGAATTTGCATGAACACTTAATTTTTTTTGCTCTGTCAATAATGAAATACAGCCGACCACATGCACTTATCCACTTTTTGAACTTATGTTCATTTGTGGGTATAAAGATTTTGGTTTCAGATCATGCCTCAACACAAGCTAATTTTTAGTAAACTGAATGCAAGTCATACAAAAATTTGTACAGCTAACAAAGTTGCTTAGGTCAATAATCTTATCAGTGAATCTATTTTGAGCATATTGGCTACTATACGCTCGTACAATATTTACATGCAAAGGGAAACAAATCAAACATAACTTACTGAAAGGGGAGAGCAGTCAAACATAACTTATGGAAAGGGATGTTCAAAAAGTTCTTCTACCTCGTCAAATTCACTCAACAATTTCACTTAAAAAAACTAAGGTTTCTACCCATAAAAACGTTTATAACATTACATTTCATTTCTAAAACAATAACTTTGAATACTAAGTAACAAAAAACACGTATTTATCAAAACAACATCTTTCCTGAACTTTTAAGTAACTCTTTTAGTAACCCTCTTTTCTATCTTGGGTCAAACTAGTTGTACATATTAAACATCCTCTATTAATAGTTAATAATATACATAATACATGACCCATATTTCGTCCAGAAAAATGAGGTATAGTGTAGAATGATTAAAATAGGAAACACGGCGAAGCCGTGTTTACCACTTAATGTTTATTTCAGATTTAAGAAATAATTGCACTGTTAAACAAATAACTGTTACAAGTTCAAATACGTTTCATGGTGAAGCCATGTTGACCATGAATAGACCTGTTTCCCAATACTGTTGTATTACAAATTTTTATCGCTACCACATATTCTCCGAACTTCAGAACGAGGCATAATATATCTGTGCTTGGCTGCTTATTTACACATTAGATTATAACGCAATGCCGAGAAATTTGACAAGTTTTACTGAATTACTTGACTCTTAAAAAAATTGAAAACGAACATATTGCCCGCGCTGATCTTCCTAGAGGAACTGTTTATTTGAAAATATTGGGATGTTTGCAATCCATACCGAGGCCTAAAATAAAATATTGTTTGTTTCCCCATCCACAACCGACCCGAAAAATCGCCGCGACCTGAAAGATTTTATCGCAGAAAGCTAAATTATATATTTTATTTGCTACGAAAAACATGAAGATAAAAATGCATTTATTTGGAATCAGTTTGATTACAAGACCGGATGACTTGGTCTGTTGCATAAAGGCATTTAACTAAAATACATGTAAACTTGGTACATATTTTAATTTAAGAGCTGTGTTATTCTTCGTGGAATTATTCCTAGAATATCTACTTTATCTGATTGGGTCGGGATGGGGAAACAAAGAATATTTTAAGTCTGGTCCGATGCATAAAATTATATAGCCTCTAGCAGTGTTTCTAAAATTTTAAAATCCCATTTGGACACCTCAAAACGAACTGTTCTCCAACTTCCAGTCCGCACGAACAGCGACTTCCGGTCCCTGCATTCAGCGCATTTCACTCTTCTGATCCCCAGTCCATTCCTCCCTTACGACACAATGTCTTGCGGGCGATATCATACAACCTACCAACAGATTCATGATTTTCGAGTTGTAGACGGAAAAATTCTTTGATAGATTTATTGGAGCGCCAAGCGACATTTGAAGTTTACGGCGTTGGGCGTCTTTGTTGTAATACACATGCATCCCATGCATTTCAAACATGACGTTTCAAAACATCTATCAACAGCAGTGTTCATAGCGATTGTTACGTGTATTATTTAGTTCATTAAACATGTATTAACTCTCAGATTTTTTGAAGGCAACTTTACGTAAATACCGTATACCTCGATCATATAATGCTCTGTTACACTGTATTATATTTGTTGGAAATATTATTCTATTCTTTAAGGACGTGGTAATTCTTAAATGTACACAAACTTGCATTAGTATAGGCTGGCAACATTGATTTCTGAGTCGAAAATAAATGTTGCTTGCGTAGATTGTTTGTAAATTTGTAATTTATTTGAATGTTGTATGCGTAAGTTAGCATGCCGGGCACTCGATTAAAAAAATAAAAACATATTCAATTTAGCCATTTAAACTTTGCTGTGAAAACAATTTAAGTGAAGTCCGCATGATTCAAGTTTTCTTTAAATTTGAGAAACAGCAATTATAAATTTTATTCGGACGTCATTTATTTAGAATTACAAGTCAAGTCAAGTCAAAAACCTTTTATTCTCTCATGCCAGTTAAGACAAAATGAGGATATACATGACTGATATTTTCGAGGCTTACAAAGTAGTATATTAACATAAACAGAAACTTTAATGAGGTTATTTGATACATGTATACGGAGAGTCAAATACTATTACATGTAACATAGTTATAGACAAACACAATACAAGTATAAGCACAAAAATTTACATATGAATGTTAACATTAAACGAAATGTAACTAAGATGTCAGCGTTCTCATGTTCACCCTTGGTTCTACCATTTAAAATATACAAAAAATTCATCTGCAAAAAGTCAATAAATCTATACCCGTAATTATTAACTGAACTGTCATTGTTACATCTATTACGTAATACACTTTTACATTTGTCAAAATGCAACATCTCGTCATCATATTCACTACAAATTTCGTTTAAATTATTATCTATAAAAAAAGATCTATCTAATTCAATGAAATCTTTCAGTTGTTTTGTTCTCGAGTTAAAGTCTCCAAACAAGCATGTACTAACATACCGATCAGATAATTTTGATAACTCTGTTTGAATTTCAATGAAAGGGTCATTAATTGAAAAATCTGAGTTTTCAGGTGGTATATAAACTACACCATATAAGCTATCTTTTTGTAATTTTGTCAAATTTGTATTTAAAGAGAACCATAAAACTAGGTTACTGTCTGTTTCAATAATTTTCACATGTTTAACTAGATGTGTTTTAACGGCCAAAGCAATTCCACCAGACTTTCTTTTCGAAATACTTTTCCTATTTTTAAAAAACAAAACAAAATTTGGAATTTCTAAATGATCTAAGTCGTCAAGTTTAGTTTCCTGTAATCCGACAATGTCATAACAATTAAGAAAAGAAATGAAATCCGGCGAGTAACACTTACTCTTTAACCCACACACATTTAATGAAAGAACTTTTAAGTCACGTGATATCTGATCACTATTTCTACCTTCAATAACAGGTATGTTACAATTTACCTGACTAATTTCATCGTCATGTCTAGACGGTTCAATACAAAAATGCAAACAATTTGATCTTACAGCACATTTACAATGACCACATATAATTAGACAGTCATCACGTGAATCACGTGCATAAAATGACCCTCCGTAGATGTCCTAGATAGCCATCTGGGGCCCTTCCACATGGTCAGAGTTACACTGATTATCAGTTTGATCACACAATTTCGCATTTGTGGCTTCTGTAATTTGTATGTGATCCGAGTTTTCCGACTCAACTTGCTCCGATCACATAGGACTAACACTTCTTTCCACAAAATCAAACTGTTTTATTGTTAACCGACCACATCTCGTTTCGTCTATGCCGCAGGCTATTCACTGGACGTGTATTTGTGGTAGTCTTGGCGGCAGAGTTTTGAATTCTATAATTGACATGTTAATTGCTGATTAAGCTATGAAAAACTGTACATGTACGTAATTTTTGTAACAATTATTGGGCCACTATTCATGGCCAATATTTTTACCACCTGTGAAATTTCAATCGGACATTCTTCCTGTAAATCGGTCAATGACCGGCCTGCCGGCCTATCGAAAATTTTAGAAACACTGGCCTCTAGGTATGGATAAAGTGACACAAATTAATAGGATGTTTATCCTAACCAGACAACTGCAGTATACTGAATCTTACTACATTTGAGTAATAACAGTTGACCACATAAGTCTACCAGGTGCACAGTTTTCTTTAAGAATAAACTTAAAGTGGGGATAAGAAATGTTTGAAAAGAAACGGACAAGCAGCATTTTTCGATTGTATTTGAAAAAAAAAATATGGAAACACTCCGCTCGATTATTGCCATAGATTAAACATAAGCCTTTCATTAGTTAAATTTCTCGAGTTTGATTGTTAGACAAACTTCATTAGCACAAGAAATAAACTGAGGCTCTTAAAGTCCGCCAGTTTTTGTATTCTCTTTTAATTTAAAGCCACAAACAAAACGATAGAGTTACATTTTGCTATTAAGGCCTGACTAGATATGCCCTTTTAAGATCGATGATAGTAAATTATTACCGTATAATGGAATATTTTCGTGGCCATAATATTTTTGCTTCTTTCGCGAAGTGCACTATATTGCAAGACTCCATTGTCGGCTTGATTAAAACTGACGTTGCTATTTCTTTATGTTCTGGGTTAATCGAGTATATCTCATAGTGCACAAATCAACGCTTCGGACAGAGAAGATAGGTACCAGGCTCAAGGTTAATAAACGCTTCATTGCATCTATATTAATTGTGATAGTCACTGTTATTATTCTGTCGATAAAAACATAAACATCATTCTTTTTAAAATGGATGTCAATTATGTTACAGGCAATTTGGCTTATAAACAGCTAAAATACCACTGTTAAACGTACAGCTTTCAATACATTATAGCAAACACTTCTTCTAAAATACTTTTAACAGGAACATTTGCTGGTATTGGATCACAAGAAATGCAGCATTATGATTGCACTGCAACAGTAAAAACGCGAAAATTAATTTCTGCAGGCGCAATTCATTAAAATTACAACCGTGAAAATTAAAATTATGGTAACATGGCGAAAATTTTCGATCGCAAAAGTAACCCATTATACAATATTAAATAAAAGATGGTAAAAAGCAAAAAAAAAATTTGTATGGTTCATTAGCCTAAATTATTTTAGATTCTACTTGGTTTCTTCTGTTCCTGAAATGAGCGCTTGATCTAATCTAATAAACGGGATTATTTTACATAATAAAGAATTTCTTTTTTTCCTTGCAAACTCCATGTGTGATTATCGATATACACCAAAACACCTTTTGGGTCTAAATACTTAAAATTGAGTCAAGAGTACATAATTAAACCCATAGCATTCACTTTTAATATGCAAGTCGGCATGTGGCGCCTTGTTCTGAAATCGCGTTTTGATAAAAATAAGAAAACCCGTTCCGCGAAAGAGCAATGTGAAAGGGTCTATTAATTGGTATTTGAAAATGTATTTATTTTTCACAGTCCAAAACAGTTTGTGTCAAGCTTTTGTATAAATGCCTGGGTCCAGATGTTATGAGTGTAAACATTATCTTATGATCGCTCACTATGAATAAAAACGTCATTGGAAAGTTTATGCATGCATTGGGCAAATTATAATGTTAATAAAATTTCGTTTGTTTTTTGTAATCTGTTTTTCAGTTTGAAGTAATCATATGAAAGATGCATGACAAATCTGGTTCAAAGAGAATGAAACTGGAATAGGAGAAAAGTAGACTACTGGAGAGGTCATTTTAATTAAATTTACCCGAAGGGCTTACCACCACACTCCTCCCAATCATGTTCATCGCTAAAAGGAAAATTAATTTTTTATCGATGAACGTGATTGGGAGGAGTTTGGTAAATCTTAATATACAGTATTAACAGTGCAGAATTGTCCCTTCTTTTACATTAGTACAGTGTACCAAAATCACTGGCATGTTTACACACCATCACCTGAACATGCCAAGTTTTTTACAGACACTGAATCAAACACCACAAAGTTTCTCTGTGGACCACGTTGTATATACATGACGGGTCCCTGTGGTCACTGATTTATTCCTTTATTTAGTGGGTTTATCTTATACTACTCAAACTTTGATAAGGATCACTTAAACGATTGTGTTTATTCCTTACATAAGGTTTAAACAATAAAATATGTGCTGTTATTCTAAAAATATGTTCATCTGACATCACCTATGTGCCAAAAAAGAATAAGCCTTCAAACTTTTGAAATGGAACAGCGGTTGAAACTTGGTAGGGGCAATAATTTGGGATAAAACGGAAAGCGATCCCTATCAAATTTTGAGTAGTATATAACCGTGTTCAGTTTTTTTTTAAAAAAAAAAACAATGTTTCAGTTTTCACAGTTATTAACTTAACCTACTTCATGGACACACCTTTTTACCACATGTATGGACAGCCCATATAAATCCAGATCAGATGGCAGAGATGTACATGTAGATTCAGATCAGCAGGAACATCTTTCTGGTCTTTAAAATGTGATAACACTCTGGTTTTATGCTAATCTTGTGTAGGAATTAAAGACAGCATGAAATCTTTCATCATTACCATCTTCCTTTTATGTGATTTTTATAAAAAGACCCTACATGTGATAAATAAAGTATGGCAACAGTATGAATTGTTCACGTTTAACAACAACTGCAATTTACCGGTATGTACATCATCATAAGCCACAAAAGGTACTGTGTAACTGACTTACTAGTTAACAGAGATGATTTAGAATAAAACATTTATTTTCACAGATGTGTATCACCAAGCTAATGAAGGCTATAAAGCTGATACTTATAAATGCAGAATTGGTAGACAGCTATGGCACAGAATATGAACATTACCATAGTAAACAGATACAAGATTTGCATAAATGTTCTTTATTTTCATGTATTAGAGCTGCATGAATGAATAATACTAATATAGAGACATCACACTGAATCTACCAGTGCCATAAATACCAGTGCATGAATATAAGTTATTATGTTGTTGTTTTTTTTGACATTTTACTTCATGAATACACCCTTTATAACATTAGTGACCAGTGTATATCCAGTTCAGCAGGCTTATCTGTGCAGTTTGATCAGGATCTATACTGCTAACGTTTAGATTTGTAAGTTTATTTCTGACCAAGAGGAAAACAGTTTGGATCCAGATCCCCGAATATGTTCAGCTGATGTGGATATATACTGTTGTCCATGTGATAAAAAAGTTTCCATAGAGTAAGTCAAGAGTCAGGATACATGAAGTAATTTTCAGAGCATAAAAATCAATGTATTTGATAAATGTTATTTTTAAGTGTCTAAATACAGGTACTTTAAATCAATTTTGACTGTCAACAAATAAATTTATAAAATTATTCTTGAAAGTAAATTAATTGGCTGTTGAATATAATATTTCAGGAAAACAGCTTCAACATGAAATGCTGTGGGGAGATCAGTTTAACAGTTCTAGACAGTAGAGGGAGCATACAGCCTACATTCCTGCAATAGAAGGTGCTGCTTGGGAAGTTTATGACAATGAACAAGAAAAAGATTTGTCAATACAATTATACTGTGTGATTGTGATATCAAATAATACAAAAAAACAACGTTTTACTGTGGACCTCATCAATGAACAGTAACTGAACAACACAATCAGTATAATTTTGTTATGAATATAATTTTTGCTGTGTAATGGAACCATAGAAAATAATAATAGACTCCTTCAGTATTTGCTTTTCTGTTCATTCTGTTCGGATAATATATCGCTCTACTGCCACTCACATGATTATCTTAAAGTCCTCAGACCCAAAAGTATGTTTGTTGATTTCAAGCTTGAATATTCAAAGAATATGAAAAGCTTTGCTACTTTCTCTGTCATTGGTGTCACCATATTCCAACTCAGAATTTTAGGTGTTGTGGAATGATGTTTTTCAATCTACCTTGTTAACCAGATCTTTATGAGTCTATATTTCTAATACCAGCCTTGCATTTTTATCACATTTTGGTGCTGTTTAATAAAGAGTTTACAGGCCAACTGGTGTATTTAATTTCTCACCATATTCTTTCAATCTTCACAGAAGAAATCACCTCATGAAGATGTAGAGTATAATCTTAAAACCTTGACCATTTTTGGTTCAAAAGTAAAACTACAACTGATGACTTGTTTCTTTGTTTTATTGTTAAACATACGATATCCATCACTTTTGATTCGACGATTCCGAGAGAGGCAGTGCCTTAGATCATATTAACTTGACATGCTTGAGTAAGCTGTGATCTATTGATTATCAAAAACAAGTATTAAAGAAAACCTGGTTTTCGGCGCGTGGCGACGTTTTGTTCTTGTTACATATGTATATAGGAATTTGTAATTCCGTTAATCGTATTCTTGAAACGTAATGTTTTTGTTTGTTCATTTGAGCGTTCACATATGTATGAAAAGGGTGTAATATAAATGTGAATAATAATAATAATAATAATAATAATAATAATAAATAAATAAATAAATAAATAAATACAATTTGATATATCCAAGAATCATTCAACACCGATGATCTTTTTAAAGTCATGTCTTGTTCTAATGGAATAGGACACTTCGGAAACATGCAGGGAAACATGTGTTGTACTGTTCGAATTTCTTGCTGAAATACAAGACAACGTAGAAAGCTTTCTAGAATTTCATAAACTGGTAAACAATGTAAACAAGAAGTTGAATGGTCCAACGCTGGTTCATTGCAGGTATGTCTTACAATTTCTCCCCGTCTATAATCAACATAACTTCCAACAATACAAACGTTGTGCAATTGTTTTTTGTGTTTTTCTCTTTTTTTATCTTATCATATCTTATGCGTATCAGTAGCAAAAGTTTATAGCTTAGTAATGTGTCAGTTTAGTCTGTCATCTCTGCAATCACTAGAGTTGCTAGGTGTCTCCTTCCTTCAGAAATTCTGTTAAAATTCACATTTTTTTCTAAAAAAGTAAATTTTACACTTTTATAAGTATAGTTGCTTGAATACATTAAGAGTTATTAATGATTACTACACATACATGTACTAAATGTAGTTAAATTTTATGTCCGAGGAATATTCTTACAGTGTAGCTGTTATTTAATCTTATTTTACTGTTAAACAGTGCTGGCGTGCACCGATGTGTAACATACATAGCTGTCGACATGTTGCAAAAAAAAGCCGAAACAATCAGTAAAACGGATATCAGTCTTTGTCTTCAACATCTTAACAAGCATGCACTCGAACCGACTCAGGTATATTTTAACAATACTCATACATTTTATCGAGCCTTTTGAAATCAATTTATATTTTGAAATCTAGGTCAGTATTAAACCCCAAATGTCATACATGTATTTGTGAATACAAATATTAATGCTATATGGCAAATGTAAAAACAAACGTTACACAAACATGTATAAAGTATGTATGCATGCTTTCGTTATTGTGCATAACATGCATACTTTAATGTACAAAATAAAAAAAAAACAAATTATTATTCTTTTTACTACTTATGCGGATGCAACCACTCGGATAATACTCGGCCTGTGGGATGAAGTGAATGACATTGCATGAAATAAATTCAATTTGTTTAATGATAAACAAAAACGTTTCCCTTATGGTAAGCTTGAAAACTGTCATGACGTGTCGTAGTTGTAGTAAGATATGTTTTCAACGTTTTTACATTTTTATGCGTTTCACGAAACCATTGTTAAACTTCGTTTATTACTCGCGTAGAAACGCTTATGCAATGGGTTTGTACATGTATAAAACAGATACACTAACCAAACAATTTTTCCTCTAGCGGTAGATTGATTTTATATATTCATTGTATCAATATGGCTTTATATTTTTACTTGCAGGAACATATCGATCACATCTATAAAATCCTTGCTAAACTTTTAACGTCGTCCCATGACTAAACCACACATAAAACGGCTTGCAGAAAACAAATACTGTGTTTCTTTTACTTCAAAACAAGAGACTTTTTACATTTACTTTGATTTTGTTAAGTTGGTACAACGTGCATTTGACTGTAAATGACTGTCTTCTGTTTAATATATTATAAGTAAACTGATGATACATGCTTGCATTACATGTATAAACACAAATAAATGGAAATATTTGATACAGATATTACAGATTTTGTTTGATTAATGTATTTACTATTACTTAATGTGTTTGTGTTCGATTAAAATAAAATGCGTCACGAGTTATTTTAACTAATGGTTCTTTTCTTATATGGAGAACAGGTCAGTGTTTTAAAAATGATCCGACGAACACTTAACATTATGCCCAAATAACTTTATTTTATTCGCTTTGTCAGACATAATAAGTAGGAAAAAAGAACTTTAACGATGATAAAAATATTTGCAGACCATTTTAAATATGTTTTCAAACAGTCTTAATGTGTTTTATTTTTCTATAATTGGACTCTTGTAGCTGTATCTGATAAGCGAACTGGATAACGTGTCAAGACAACGCAATGCTGTACAACTAGAGTATTGAGAAATTCCTACATGAATATAAAAAATATTTCCTTCTGTATCATTTTTTTCATATTTATCAATTTCAAATCAAAGTAAAGTTATAATTATCAATATTGCAACACCTCTTGAGTATTGAAATTACTGTAAAAACAGTCACATCCCCACTGACTTCTGATAAGGTATTCCTCTTTATCAAAAAATGAGTATCTCGTATTAAACATTAAATTTTGTAGTTTATTGTTTTCAAAAAAATGCATACATCTTTTTTAATCTGTCCCCTAAACCTTAATTATTCATAGATGCTTTTTTTAAATTAACTTTCATTGACCCCTGATTCATGGTTCCTACATCTGCACAGACACCAATATACAACCAGCACACACAGCTGAAACACCCAAGAAACCAGCCACCTCCATCAGTATTCTGTAAAACAATTAAACAATTGTAGGAAGCCATTAATTTGGCAGTTAGGTTGTAAACAAATTGTTTAAGTTAACCTTCGTTTTATGTTAGAAATATTGAGCCTCTGAGGTGGAAGTCATTTTACTGTTGTTTTTGTTTTCGTTTTGCATTTATTTCCATATAAACTGATTTCTAAAATGTACCTATTATATTTATCATTTAGTTAAATGCTGCTTGCTTAAAAACCTTACGTCTGGCCCATATGAGTGAAGCGTTATCACAGATTAATTCATTAATAAACCCGCATTGTGGTCTACTGTGTAAATATAATTTATAATGCATTTATTTATTGAAATATTTTACTTTGTATGCTGGCATAAAAAGTTGAAGGATAAAGCATACATACATGCATATAACCATCTATCCGCTATTTGGCTTCGATTCGGAAAAATACTGAAAAAGTGTATTACATTTTGATTGTTATTTGTTATAAATAAATATAATATTAAAGTTTATGAGCCTTGAATACAAATTAACTGCGTTAAAAATTTATCTTGATCTCATTTAAAAAAATAACACAAATCAGCTATATACATTATCCACATATTACCTATTTACAAGGGCGACCAGAGCAGATCCGGATTAGTCGCACGTCCGTGCCACCTGATCCGGTTCTACACAGGTTGTTTTTCTGGTCAGAAGTAGACTAATAAATCAGAAAATCGTACGTGAACAGCGTCGATCCCGATTAGGTGGAACGGATTCACCGACATATCCACTTTTCACCCACCCCATCATGGCATATATATGAACATATATTCATTTAAAATCTTTTAAACGTTTATTATGGTAAATTAAATCAATTTTATTTTATATATTATAAATAATGGTTGCCTTCTTAAATGGCGCGTTTTGTCACTAATTGTCATCGACGGGTGGATATATTTTCCCTATTTTAATAAAGCAAGCCTCGTACATTATTCTGCACAAACTAAATAACAGTTTGTCAACACGCAATTATTGACGTTATAAAAAGGTGAGCAACCTATCTTCCAACTTAATTATATATTCATATTGCATAAAAAAAACAACAGAATTGTTAAATATTATAACACAGGTATCTTAATAAATTGCTTCGATTTCTCTCAAATTACATCAAACATTGATTGTAATGACTCTGTCAAACTGATGTTACAAGGAATATCGTTTTATAGTTTAGGCCCCATAGTAAAAAAGCTTCTATCACTTGTAGTTTTCCGTTTGCAAAAAAAATAATAGTATGCAATATGTTCCAATTGGCTGATTGCAACTCTCCACTGTACCGCTAATGTTTTGTTGTCCACCTATTCATAAAAAGGCGTTATAGCTTTGCCGATGTGACACTTAAACACAAAAGTAAGTATATTTTTCAATCTGATTCTGGCTTTATTGGACAACCGGTCTTTCAAATTCTTGCTCGACTCAAAACGTTTTCTGTTTGGAACAAGTTTAATACATGTTTTGAGTGTGCTGCATTTTATACATGTAAATGTCAGTTACGTCCATAGCCTATGTACAAGTGTGAAGCCATGTGATATTTGGGCAACGTTTTAGGGGTTCAGACCTGTGCCACAAATATCATAATCTCGGACTATTTCAAGTTGAAGTTTAACTTTTGCTGATTAGAAATTTTTAACAAGAAGATGAAATTTAAACATGATGAAATACATTGAATTAAAATTATCATCATTTGCTTCATTAGTCATGTTTAAATGTTAGGCATATGTGTGTCTTTCATACTTTCCCTACATAAATAGGTCAGAATGCTTCGAAAATAACCACGTTTAATTAAGCTTTTATGTATTTAGTACAGTATAATGCCCTATCAGCCACCAGCTGTTATTTTAAATTTATATAATATTGACAGCAGATAAGCACGGCCCATTTTCCACCTGTATAAAATCATTTTTTACAAAAATGATGCTGAGTTTAAGACAGAAAACTTTTTGCAGCAAAATAATATATTAAACATCTTTTTCAAACCAAACAGCAATCAATTATTTCGACCTACTTGTGTTTAAGAAGCTGTGGTCGTAAACATATTCTTCTTTTGTCTGTGTTACTCATGGAAAAGAGCTTCAAGTGTTTTCAAATCGTAGAACTTATGACATACAGAATGTGTAAGTTTCTAATTCTTATTACGGACGTTACGAAATGATAATAATGATGATGAAGAAGGAGACGAAGATTATGATGCTGATGACAATGATGATGATGACAACGAATAGCAGTCATATCGTGATGAAGTAAAACGAATTGCAGGTAGCTCAAAAAAAAGTTTTACAAAAACATTTTTCAGCAATAATGTTGTTACAGATGAAACATTTATTGAAGATCAATAATTTGTTATAAAACCAAATATGCCAATTGCTAACAATAATAAACATCCCTTCAGTAAATACCCAAACACAGAGTAGAATAATCAGATCAAAATTCACTGAAAATATTTTTTTACGTGTAGAGTTTGTGCTAGAGAATATAAGAAGATAGACATCCGAGTTAAATCGTGATGTAATACCAGTCTGATCGGTCTGGCTTATTAATGTTGTGTGTCCGCAATAATAAGTATGCCATAAATCTGAAAGCGATTACCAAACTACAAGAAACACATTTTAATAGATGAAAAAGGAATTTTGAAAGCGACTGAACACGACCATAATGAAAATATTATTGCAGGCTCGGTTTTATTGAGCCCGGTCATGGACAGTCATTGAAATGCACATTACTACCCACACCGCCTAGCCCCGGGTTCAGCGCAACTCAATATTTGCACCAATAAACAGTACAATTTTGATCATCCCAAACGATGGAATGCATACGACGGTGAACATGGAACCTTCAATTCAGATTAATTAATACCATGATCTATTTTCAGCGGCGTAAGGTCCCAAGATTAAAGAATGGGTTTGTCATAAACGAGAAAACAAACGTAATGGCGTTTGACAGGAGATCTGAGAATATAAATCCTGCATATCACAGACAACCCCAACGGCAAAATTTAAAAAGCAGGAAATTAATCCTTCGGGTAATTGAACAATATCAAAAACTGTATGGGCAGTGATGTTGAATCCAGCCATCTTTTTAAAACTGATTTATTAACCTTGCTCTATTTCTCTCTTGTTCTTGAGTGTGTGGGGAGGCTTTTTTTCTGAATACGGCAATTCCCGATATGCATATTGCACCTTTTTTAAACTGGCCAAAATATTAAAACAAAAGAATTCTCAGAAGTAGTTGTAATTTAGTACATAAATATCGATCTTAACGACCTTCAAAGGAAGTAGCTGATAACAGCACTGATGTACGGGGAGACATTTTACAGCCGCCAAACAGCACAAACAACAACACAGCACAATAGAGGTAGATGTTCCCTTCCTTGGCCTTCGTGGCTACAAAAGGACAACTCCAGAACTAAAACGACTTGCAGCTGCAATTCCTAGAAATTCCTTTGAAGAAAGCATTTGGAACATTGTCAACAATGAGCGTCTGTAACTCAGCAAATGCATGTGATGCTCAATTTACGTAGATGGCACTGGCTTCCTACTAGGTTCGAAGCGACATTCCGCTTGTAGTCGGCTTTAGGTAAGTTACCTGTCTTACATAGACGTATTCAATGAACTTGCAATTTTCATTAAGGTTATTGTGATATTTCTTTTGTACATTTCATGGAACCCGTCGTCGTTAAGATAATTATGCGTAAGTCCTTGAAAAAACAACGTGGAGTGTGATAATGCTAGTCTTAAAACATTTCGCAATGTTATGTTCTAGTAGCAGAAGAAGAAGATGAATTGGCTGCTTCATTGTGCCTGTACCTTCTTCGGTAGATAAGGGACTGTAGAAAACCGTTTATTTTTCATATTCATAATGAAATGTTCTTTTAAAATACGTTACATATTGTTGTCAGTAACATATTACTCATGAAGGTATTTCAATTGATAATTAGTGTTAATTAGTTATTGTGTAAGTATTTAAATAAAATTTCGGAAATTTTTATATTTAGTTGTTGTTTTTTTACTTTACAGTTCTAACCTTTCTGAATGTTTGTAAAATGAATATTCATTTATGAAATTGGTTTTTGCTACATTTTATTGAACTGTATTTTGCCGTTAGATATATTTCGATAATTGTCTTTTTTACCGATGGCAGTGCAATGGCGACTGCCAAATCACCTAAAAGGCCAGAGTTCAGGTATAGAAGGGAGAAGCTCTGCAAAATGGCCACTTGAACTGAACTCTCTGTGGTGTCTACTAGCAGAACACAGAAAGAGATAAAACAAGAATATCTCATGAAATAACTAATATTGTCATCTACAATTTGGCACACATATTCTCCATAGAGTTTTCTTACATTGTTGTAAATTTGAAAGAATTCTGACATCTAGAAATGTTATTTCCAGAAAATTATTTTCAAAATAACAGATAAATTCAAATTTCCCCCACAGGTGTGATTGACAGCTCAAGAAAGGTCATGAACTCTGAGAATGTCAAGCTTGGCACAAGGCGGGAAAATCTTTATAAATGTTTATCTGTTCTTTACATTACGGTGAAAGCATCAAAATGCTCACTGTCTGATAAATACTATGAGATAAATGCCCCAATGTAAGAAGAACCTATAGGGTGAGAAAACCATTGTCTCAATAAATATTATGATTTACCTTTCAGTAAGTCAGCCACTTATGCTTACTGTATTTGTTTCTTTATGAGATTTATTTATATCTATTAACTAACGATTGAAAGCAATGATTAAGAGAATTGTAAATAACTATATAATCTCTTTATAGCAATGCATCCTGTTATGTATTGCTAAGGAGATAAATTCTAACTGTATAATCTTAGCCCCTATCATTCACCACAGATGTTTCTGTTTACAAATAATCTCACTAGAAACTGACCAGTTGTTAACCACGCCTCCAGCCCCAAATATGCTTAATGGCCCTCCGTACGGATTTTTGAGTTCACGAACTCCCCTGTTTAAATCTGTGTTCGACAAATAAGGAAGTAAACGAAAATGACTTTATTTTCATAACAACTATAAACAAACTTGTTTCTACAAAGATCAGTTAGCTTTTTTGTGTTTTGGTAATATGCTTACAATATTGTGTTATTTATCTCATATTATCAAGTGAACAGATCGTACCAATTGACGACCCATTAACCGAGAGGTCTAAAGCATGTATTCCATCTACATCGTTTTTCATGAGTATCCAAAGACGTTAAGAAGTACTCGAATATTTATAACAAGTTCGATAACAAGTACTCTTTTATCTATAAGCTTTGTGGTAACGAAAATCATTATTAAAATGGTCCGCTTTGAAAGTTGAAACAAAGTCGTTTCTGGAGGAAATTAAACGAGAAAAAATACTTTGAACGGAAATTTGAAAAAAAAACATTGAATACAACAAAATATATATTGTTTTGTCTGCCCTTTGTCTTGTTTTGTATTTTATTATGTCAGTGTTTCATTTTCACTATATGAGAGATCTGTTGTAGACATATCATTATCACATACAGCAGTTCAGTTACATTTATTTGATTCAATAATATTTCTTTTCTAAACTTTTATGTTTTTGTATTTTCGTGGCTGGAGATTTTATGTCACAGTAGCTGAAAATTGCATAACTACTGGATGGTTAATTGTTCAAACAATGTGAGTCTTTCTATTCATTTGAAACAAAAAACACTTTATAATTTACTAATTCAATATAAAATTAACTAATTCAATATAAAATTGTTTAAGTGAGCTATTTCTTGATATGCATGCACTTCTGTGCAGTTATTATTTACTTATATTATGAAATGGAAACCAGACGCTAGATTTTAATAAGTTATACGTAAATAACGAGGTCTGTATATGTTTTACTTCTAAAGATAACAGCTTATTACTTAAAAGTTATTTACTGTTCATTCAGTTGAGTCAAGATATTATCAAAACTAAAAGAATCTTATATGGCGGAAACGAACATTCGGTCATATTTTGTAACATTTTAGTTGTTACTATACTTGGAAAGAAAATACAACTATATTTTAGTTTCTCTAAACTGAGAAGTAATTTTCTTTATCATTTTGACAATAAAATGATATTTTCAACGTATAATGCATAATAATTAATGTTGTCTGCTCAACTTTAAGACGTCATTTCAGGGAGTGACATCTGTTAGACGGTATATGTCACAAAACGTAAACTATATGTCTTCATGTGGTATATACGTTTGTGCAAATTAGCGATAAATGTCTGACCGTATTTATCACACATTTTATACAATGAACCAATTCTAAACAGTGTTGTCATTATCTTTTTCCGCAACAGCAGCAGCTTTCCCTCATTAACGTCAGTAAAACGTCAGTAAATCATCAACATCAATATCATCATCATGAGTGATTTTTTGTTGTAACTTTCCGACTTGCAGATATGCAATGTACATACATGTAAGGGGCCGCAAGAACTTTAACACAGATAGTTTTAATAGACGAGAAACTGACATCAAGTTTTTAAATCAAATAAACAACATAAGGATCTTTTTTTATAACTTTAATAAACAAGAAACTGACATAACTTTAACAGTTATTTAAAAGAACATCACATCATTACATTAAATCTCTTTTTAAATTAAAAACAACAACAAGATAATAACTTTAGTTATTTTAATGAGCATCACACTTTTTGTCCTATATTCTAACTACATACTTTGGAAATCATATAACAGTTAACAGGGAAAAAACCTAAAAATATACTGTCACGTCAAAATTTCGCTATCAACAATAATTTAAAGAACACCACACTTTTAGACGTAAAATCTAGCAACATCGTGTTGTCGCGATGATGCATGATGATGATGATGATGATGATGATTACGATGACGACGACGACGATGATGATGATGATGATGATGATGATGATGATGATGATGATGATGATGATGATGATGATGATGATATAAACCGTTTTAATTTTTTGACACATGTTTGATAAGTAACAAATATTTTTTGATGAACGTTTTAAAAACAAATTCCAACCGAATATGTCACATTATATAGTATTCGACCGAATATATCACACGTGTGACATATACGTTTTGTGACATATACGGTCTAAAAGACGTCAACTGTCCGATGGTACCTTTTCCCGTGACGCGCCCTATATTAAAAGATCTGGTTTTATTTTCCTGATACACATGCATGAATAAATAGGATAGTTTTAAAGAAATTAAACATCTTAACACTAACGCTTACATAATATAATGAAACATCATTTGGGCGATGCAAGTAACAAGAGGAGATAACATTTAAGAATATACCTTTTATATGCAAACCATTTTTACTTTGCATGCCTTGATAATGCTTTTATTTGTAAACTTCATCAAACAATTTCAATATCTTGCACACAAGTCATTGTCGAGACTGGAGAACGCCATCGAGTAGTTTTATGAACAGCTTTTGAGTTTTGACCAATATAATGTTGTTGTGTTTAATGTTATCGTGAACATTATCGTAGCATTATATTATTTGTAGACCATTTATAAAATACTTCTATCAGTAAAGAAAAAGTAAAGTTTTTGTTTATATTTTTATCTATATAGAAAGTACACTCAAAAAGGCAATTTTAGTTAAAATATCTACAATCAAAAACAATATATAATTATGAAAACTGCGTCAAAAAGCCCATACCCATGGTTTATAAAGATGAAGTTAAAAAGACACATTATGCTTTTTTGACGTTGTACATATATTGCAAAAGCTCACCAGCTTACTCATAAAGTATATACATTTATTATTTACGTACATGTATACGTAATAAATAGTCTTGTTTTTGAAAAGAAAAGTAATATTTACTTTTTAAAAGTATTATACCAAATTTTAATTTTGTAATGGTTTAAATGTATTTTTAAAATTCAACTCACTCGTAAACCATTTTTTTTTCATTTTTAGTATGTTGAGAAAACATGGAACTACAACATATAAAGTAAAAAATTATATGAAACGGTTTTCTATAAATAGTTTAAACTAATTAAACAACACGCCCTTTTTAACTGTTGAAATGCGGCCAAACGGTCCGATTACACTGTATATATCATGAGTATCTTTGTATTTATTAATTATCTTTGTAATAAAATTATATTAAATTGTTATGATGAACAGATAAACATGTTTAATAAATATGCATTGGAAATAACATGCGCGCTTCCGTCTCAGACACAAGGGTAAAAAATGGATAAAGAAAAGATGGGAAAACGTAAGCCCTCATTTCAATGGGAAAACGTGGAAGAAATCTGCTTCAACACCAATCATTTCGAGGTTATCGACTTTTTTTTTTCAGGACGAATAACTCAAAGATACTTTGTGTTTTTCTGATCTTGTTTGGAATGCCACGCCGTAAGTATTAATTACGGTAATGTCATAATCTTTGCACTCCGAGTCTGATATTCTATAAAAACAAAATTATCGTTTTATATTTGAATTAGTCTTACTAAGTATAGTGTTTTTCTTTGTTTTTAAATATTAATTGTTAGTTTTTAACTGTTTCAGTGGGTCTGTAGGTTTTTTGTCTATGCAATATTGGTATTTAAAACTATTAGATGATAGAGCAGTGTCCTATTAAGATTTATTAATTTGTTGCTAATTTATTTTATAATTGGTTTAGTTACAGTTTTATCAATACTCGAAAGTAATTTTGATCATGACGTTTATTGTTTTGCACTTAACAGCGTAATGGAAAAGACGAGTGGGATGTTGGTTGTACAATATATTTGTATTGTTTTCGTTCTCTTTTGTGGGTTGATTGGAGTCTACTCGCTGTGTTTTGTTTTTGCAAAGTCCGGAAACCTTGGTTCCCAATCATATAATTTGTTAATATTGTACATAGTTCCTTATTTTACAGGACATTTTAGCAATAAATTATGTTTAAGTGTTCTTAATAAACTGTTAATGCTTTACAGACATAGTTATTATTTATATATTTGTTCTTTACAGCATAATTTAAAAAAAGTAGTTATAATCAAGTTGACAAGCATCATTAACGACAGACAACTAATAAGGAGTACACATTTGTCAATTGATATTTTTTTATTTTAGAAAGCATATGTAATTCCTGTGAAACGGGTTTTTATTCCTACAATGGTCGTTGCAAACAGTGTCCAAGTAATTGTACTTCGTGTGATTCTGAATCTCCGTGTAACACGTGTGGAAATAATGATTTTGCAAAATCTTGTTCGACGCAATGTTCGCATAACTGCATTCTGTGCGATGTTTCATCTGGCACTTGTGTAATGTGTCAAGCTGGATTCTTCGTTGACGAAAACCATTCATGTAAACGTTGTCCAAACAACTGCAGATATTGCCTATCCGAAAACATTTGTTTAGATTGCATGAATGGTTATAAAGGTTTGACATGTCGTGAAAAGTGTTTGAACTGTAAACCAAATACACGGTGCGGACTGGACGATGGATATTGTTTTGAAGGGTGTAGAAATGGTCTAACTGGACCAATGTGTAATATAACATGTGATTCGAAGTGCAACTCGTGTCATCATCTGTCCGCTAATATATGC
Source organism: Corbicula japonica (assembly GCA_038501625.1). NCBI lineage: Eukaryota > Metazoa > Mollusca > Bivalvia > Venerida > Cyrenidae > Corbicula > Corbicula japonica. Next base: position 67,572 of record JAZAYU010001102.1, on the reverse strand, counting down.
ACATCATGTGCTGAAAAAAGATATGGCAAAAACTGTGACGATGAATGTTCAAAAACATGTTACGAGGGTACATGTAATGTCACTAATGGATTCTGTGTCGGTAACTGTGAAACTGGTTACTGGGGTAATAAATGCGAGAACGCATGCTCATTGCATTGTTTGAATCATGTATGTGAAAGAAGAAATGGAAATTGTAAATATGGATGTGTCGATGGATATACGGGAAACACATGTCTTTCTGCACATAACTGTAACTGTGATCTACCTGGAATTTCTTGCAAACGTTGTAAGGAAGTTTTCATGTCAATGTGTGACCATATATGTGATAACGTTTGCGTTGGCAAAACGTGTCAGAAGGAGGACTGCTTGAACGTATGCAATAATTCCTACAACGGAACGAATTGTGGTAAGCAAGGATATTTATCATCTTGTGTAATCTAATGATTAATCTCTTTAGTTTAATCCTTATAGCACATATGCATAACACATCCTATCGTTTTTTCAAGTTTCCATAATCATGTGTTATATTCTGCAAGGCAGTTTCTTTAAAACTATATGTTGGTAATATAACGAAAACACATTAGTCACTCGGCTCCACTAATGCAATTTGCACAATAGCAAATAAGTTCAAAATACCAAAAATAAAATAAATATAAAGTTTAACAATTGCGCCGCTCTGTACACCGTAAGTTAACCAAAGTTTGCCAATCTTGAAAAAAAACAGAATATATCAAACTGTTGGAAAAATGTTACATACTGAACAAATGACATATTACTACTAGTTCATCTTTTATTTAAGACCTGCAGTTTTGAATGAATATTTTTAACAAGTACTAAATTATATTTATCTGGTGTTTTTATTACGAATACGAATATTTTATTTGCATAAAACATTTTACAATGCTTATAGCAATACAAATACAAACACAGAGAGAACATGATTTACAGGAGAGAATGTAAAAAATCTAAACTATATTTAAAAGGATGTGATGTTCATGTTAACAGATGACGTTTAACAGATATAAATCTTAAATGGGAGAGATTACTATACGGATATAGTTAATATATTAATACTTAAATGGGAAAGATCACTTAACAGAAAATAGTACACCGGCTTAGTTATGTAGATATAGTTCTTAAAAGGAAAAGATTACTGAACAGAAATTAGTACAACAACTTAGTTATGTAGATATAGATATTAAATGGGAGATATTACTAAACAGATAATAGTACAACCACTTAATTATATAGCTATAGTTCTCAAATGGGGAAAAAAAATTACCGAAATTATTACAACAAAGTAATTATATATCATGTTATATTAACATGTGACGTGTAATATATTCAAATATAACACAAAAAGGTATGGTACTTAATGTTTAAGTTAATCAATTATCTAAGATGTATTGTTTCTTTTCTGGTTGGCAAAGTAGATATATTTTGCTAAATTCAGTAGAACCTTTGGTGATCTTGAGACCACGAGCTGTTCGAATTTATTTAAGGTTGGCCAATGATTGAAATAGGCCTTGAAATATTTGTTTCTAAGTTCGCGATAATATGGGCAAACTAATAAAAAGTGATACTCATTTTCGATCCGGTTCATATTACAGTAAATACATAATCTTTCTTCGCGAATTAGATTTTCGTAGCGACCAGTTTCAATTCTTAAATTGTGTGAAGAAACCCGGAATTTAACAAGCGCGTTTTTAAATTTACCTTCAGGTAGAACTTTTAAGTATTGTTCTAGATCAAATTCATGCTTGAATAACGCATACGAGTCTAACTTTCTAGAATTGTTAATTTCGGAGTACCAATTTTGTTTATAGGTGTCAAAGATTCGTTTCTTTAAAATATCAAACGGAATGTCTGCTGCGCTTTGAATGTTCCAAACATATGAGAATCCATGAGAGTCTAGAATGTTTTTAATTTGATATGCCCAGTTTTTTCCGTTATAATTCCTATTTGCATCTACATCGCGTTTTAACATTAAATAAATATTTTTTACTAATGAGTTATTATCTTGATCAAGAATTTTAAGCCAAAATTTAAGCATAATTATTTTTCTATTAACTTCAAGTGGATATCTGCCAGTTTCACCATAAAGTGCTGCGAGATTTGTGGATTTCTTTACACACAGTAGACGTCGTAAAAATTTTGTATGAATTAATTCGATATCTGTGGCAGAGTGCATGCCCCATACTTCCGCCCCGAAATTTAAAATTGACGCAATTAACGTATCAAACAAGTTGCAGTTTTGAGATATTGGTAAATCGACGTTTTGAAATAGTCTGAACAAATTATGCAGTGCAAAAGATGCATGCTGTGCAATTGTTTTTTTGGCTTCTGGACCAGTTACCATTTTTGAAGAGCGTCATGCCTAAATATTTAAAGGATTCAACTAATTCTATGCGAGTATTGTTTATATAGAAATTGAAAACAGTGTGTCTACCCTTTTCAAATATCATGGCTTTAGTTTTAGATGTATTTATCTTCAAACCCCAGATGTTACAATAGTTTTGAATGTCATCTAGCATGAGTTGTAATGTTTCTGGGGATTTCGCGAAAAGTACCTGGTCGTCGGCATAGAGTAACAGAAAGAATTTAAGTTCGTCGATTGTAAAGATACCATGTAGATCTGTCCTAATGTTATTGTTGATGTCGTTGACGAAGAGCATAAAAAGAAGAGGAGAACTCGGGTCCCCCTGTTTCAAGCCGATATCGGAACTGAAAAAGTCAGATTTCGCTGATTTGAATCGCACGCATGATTTTACTGTGTTGTACATAGATCGTATAGCTCTTACAAGTTTACAACTTATATTTTCCGATAGGAGTTTTTGCCACAGTAATGATCGGTCGATTTTGTCGAAACAGAGTTGGTAATCTATAAAAATGTAGTATAATTTGTGTCCGGAGTCAAGTATTTTTGATATAATAGAGTGTTAACAAATTTATATTTATTTTCATATTAAAGTTCCTTTCTTTGCAGTTAATACATATGGGGATAGTTTGATTGCCATCTCGCCAAACATGGCAATTATTGGATTGGTTATTGGTCTCGCCTGTTTAATCATCATTGTATCTAATATTATAACGCATGCAGCCTCAAAAAGGTTTGTATACTGTGGATTACTTGTGTTGTTATTATGACAGGCTTACTTGATAAAAATTTAAATATACGAGTAAATATATACAATATTCAATAGTTATTGTCTTTTAATAGGCCCTGCGTCTTTTTCTAAATTTTTACATAGTCGTGATATGTGTATGTCTTCTTAGATGACCGAAACACTGCGATTTGCAATAACAATGACACTGTATAAATTATAGAGAAACAAACACACTTGCTCTTTAAATAACCGCATTTGAAATGTTTTCTGTTTTCTGTCATATATTATACAATTAAATTTCTATACTTTGTTATAGAAAAAGACTAAGTGAAAATGAAGAAGGCATATTACTTTCGAGAAATACCAAAGTTTCAGGTGTGTCAACAGTTTATGTTTATTCCACATCACTGGGTTCAAACTGTTTGCTTACTAAATACAACAGTGTCTTTTATTCAATAAATTCAATAAAAATAACCAGCATGATAGTACTAGTATATGATTGTGTTCTTGTACGCTTGGTAATAACGGTTCGACCGTAAATTACCAAAACTGGAAAGACTATTGATCTTGGAGAGTAAATGATAATAGAGGATCAAAAGGTCACAGGTCACTAACTTAATACATATATTGTTTATTGTCAGTTGAAGACACTTCCTGATCGGTTCAAAAAGACAAAGTCACATGTTTTTAGATTTTCATTTGACTGAACAATTGTTTGATCTGCTGCGAACAAGGTTTTTGTGGTCAGTTGTCTACGGACAATTATTGATGTAATTAATATTGTTCTAGTATCGTATAGGTCATGATATATATGTCTTCCTCAGCCCCTTCCCCTCCCCACCCCAATAAAAGGTTGCATTTATTGAGCTAATTATGCATGTCATATTGCTGTGTGAGAAAAGTTGTATAGGTCATAAACAGGTCATCGTAAGCGTTTATATATTAGTGTCCAAAAGAAGCGATACCACTTGTTTGCAAGGACAAAGTATAAAACCAAACGGCTAAAGAACATTTTGGATTGATCTAATTCATTTGAGGCCTTTTAACAACATCGTGCATCATCATCCCTGTACCAGCATAAACAGAATTTAAAGATGGGTTAGGTCTGAAACGAACAGTTTATTAACAGTTTGGTATCGTTTCTTTTGGACACGTATATTTTATTTAACTGTATGATTTTGATCTTTGATAGCCATTGTATATCATTACACGTGTACTTCAATAATCATCAATAATATACCTTTCCAATCATGAAATGGTACTTTTTACAATGTAATTGGTCCGTAAAATATTTCTTCCTTAATCAGTTTTGAATCCTTTGACTATATAACTGAAGTCATTGTTTATGCTATGGAACAGATTTATATATGACGAGTCTTCATGGTAACACCTACTACAACACAACTGAACCCAGAAAGAGGGCAATAGATATAAGAAAACTGGCGGTATACGTCCAGACAAAGACGGTAACTGAGTACGTTCTGGAATTTGAGGTAATTATAATATTACTAAACTTGGTGTTTTCACTGTAATTCAAGCGTTTTAGTGAAGCTGTTTAATATTTAATATTGTATGGGAGTAAAGATATTTATACTATTGCAAACTTATCTATGAGCTATGTTTTGACTGTCATATTTCTGTATGTTTCTCAGGTCTCTTAAATATCGAACTATTTTATTTTGTAGCAACTGCCACAAGGGTTGATAAATCCTTTCACAGAATCACAGAAAGAGGAAAATTTATCGAAAAACAGCTACATAGGAATATATCCATGTATGTATTTAATTGATTAACTACAATTTACTTAATTGTTTAGTTGCTAATAAAAAACTGAACGATCAATAAATGTTAATGCTTAATCAGTTGCAAGAGAGAGAGAGAGAGAGAGAGAGAGAGAGAGAGAGAGAGAGAGAGAGAGAGAGAGAGAGAGAGAGAGAGAGAGAGGGAGAGAGAACCAAACAGACATGGGGTAGATACATTTGTTGATATAGCCCACTTGCGTTTCGATTTTTTTATCAATGTATCTTCTAACAAAAAAATTGTGTGTTTTCTATCAATTAAATTAACACAAACCAAATTAATTAAAAATATCACTATTTCATTTTAATTATGTTATTCGGCTGATGTTATGTCATTTCCGTTACAGATGACGTAAATCGGGTAATCCTGAAAAGCAAAACTTCTGACTACATCAACGCCTCATACATCGATGTATGTTTAAAAATTTATCAATTTATAATTTAGTCCCTGCCATGTGCTTATTATTTTGCTTGTGAAGTTGGCAATTCATGTCTTGTTATTGTAGTAATGTTTAACAAAATATTTCAGTAGGACAAAATAAATTAAGGTTGTAATTTTTCAGTTTGATATTAGTTATTATATCATTCATATTTTAACGAAAATTTCAAGGTTTATCGGTTTCGTGTGTTAAAAACGACCGGTTTTGTCCTACATTCTCAAGAGCCTATTTCGACTTGTAAACAACACGAACAAACAGCAAAATGAAGAGAAAACAAACAGCAAAATGAAAAGAAAAACAAACAGCAAAATGAAGAGAAAATAAAGTTCAACAAGTCTAACAAATTTCCGCTGACGCATTTTAAAAATTCTGTATGGTTTCGCGTGCGAACATAACTGAAAGTTGAGACAGCCGTTGGCAGAAAACAAAGATGGCGGCTTCTATTTCAAATCGAATGATTAAATGAATAGAATGCGGACATGTTATCACTGTGCGAATAAAATATCAATCAGATAAAATAAATTAATTTGTAAATACAAAGTCTTTTCACCTAGTCGCAATACAAAAAAAAATTAAATTAAAATACTTCTCAAACCAGAAGATCTAAGAATGTTTGTCAAATAATACCAATATGCAAGAAAGTCAGTCGTTTAAATCGATATTTCAATGTTAATTACACAATATATCACTGCAATTGTTAGTTGTTTTGTGAATTTTGTCAGCATGCTCGTGGCAGAACACGTTTGCATGATCACAAACAATCGCGAAACATTGCCTTCAAAAATATTCCCCCACTCGCTTTCTGACTCAATATACCAAGCAACTCGAAAATGTTATCCTTTTTTCTAGGGATACGACAGGGAAAAGGCTTACATCGCTTTATCAGGTAAGTACAATTAGGAGTGTGTTGACACGAAAAGGAAATTAAACGTAACAAAACATAAGATCTACACTTACATTTTCAGATTTTCATTTTAATTTTCATTTTGTTAAACACAAACCAAATAATATATCAATATTAAAGTGATGTCTTTTTTTAATTTAACGTAACAAAACAAGCCAGTATTTATTTTATGCAAACAATTTGTTCATGATAGTTTACCATCTCTTTTGATAAATATGTAATGAACGTTCTCACAACTTTGTTATTGTACATGTATCGTAGCGTTAAACTCCTTTACTTTTGTAATGATCATTGTATACTAACTTTTATTCATCGGAAAACAGGGCCGTCAACCAAGCACATAGATGATATTTCGTCGTTTTGGGAAATGGTCTGGCAACAGAAATGTGGTAAAATTGTAACGTTGACAAATGAAGCGGAATGCCAGGTTACGTATTTGAGATATGTGACATGATATCAAGAATATTCTCCGACCTTAATTTTGTCCAAGCTTTTGAATCTCGATTAAAAAGAGAGTGCTTATACATGTAAATGTACATGTACCCCACCAATATCATTTTCATAGAAATTTCTGATGTGTTTTTTCTTACTTTTCATGCTATCATTCAACGGCATTTTTTATTCGGAAGTCAGAGCGTGCACATTCAACAAATTACATACGACCTTTTATGAGTTACACAACACCTAATGTTGGCTACAATATCTTTACAATTCGGCGACGGTATTTTACCTGACAGCTTCATTACATTTTAGACAAGCATATTTCGCTCTGCATGTATATCTGACAGAAAATAAATGGACATTGGCGATTATTTCTGTTCTTCTGTAAAGTTTCATGTTTGTGGCTCTTATACTATTTGAGTTACATGCGACACAATATTGCATGCTGAACACTGTTTTTACCTTGGTATGACATCTGTTTTAAATGCTCTAAACCAACGAAAAGACCCCCTTACGTTTATTAAGTACATTATTTTAACTGTTTATGTATTTTTGGATTCGCACTTAATGCTCAAAGGCAACTGAAAAGTGATGTGTGATTAATGTAACCTTTTATTAAAACATACATGTGTAACCACTTGGCTTTTCGTCCAATTAAAAACACGACAGTGGACCAAACACACGCGATTAACCCAGTTGGGGAATTCTCGGGCAAAAGAAATATTCCATATACACTTAACAACTTGTCTAAGTATACACCTTCGAACTGGGGCATTACTTGCTTAATTTTTGGACTGTTGCCCTAAAACTTTTAATAAACCATGCAATGGATACTAATTGATTTATTAGTAAAACTTCATTCAAAATGACAGACAACTGACTGCTCAAAATCATTTAGAATACTGACACCCACAGAATACAAATTCACAAAATCAGTTAATGAAGCGGATGTTCAACTAAAAAGCGAATTACGCGAACATATAAATGAACATTTGGAACCTAGAAATATGCTTTTCTTCTATTTCTGTTAAATTAAATTCATTTCATTCTAATCTTAATGTTTTATAACTGTTTATTGTCCAACCCACTTTTGGGGCAAATCAGTATGAATGCATAAAATGTAGTCGCCTATCTTTTAGTTTTCCAATATGCTTGTTAAATTCGACCGATTTTTCTAATAAATCAGTTGGTATTTATTGCATTTTTATTGAAAGTTTTAGAGCAATAGCTCAGTTATCAATCGAGTAATGCCCAAGTACGAAGTATACTTAGAAAAGTTGTTAAGTGTATATCTGTTTTGTGATTTATTTAGGATTGCCAATTTTGGCCTAATGGAGATTTAAGTGGTACTTTTAGCGACATAGTGGTATCATGTCAGAATGAAAACACGTCACCTAATCATTCCACAAAAACCTTTGATTTAAAGAAGGTAAGACTTGTCATACTTATACAATACATCTTCAATTCATTAAACCACATAAAACATGTATCTTGGATTTATGTCATATTAATGAAAACAATAGTTCTAATAACATGCAATTTTAATATGTATGAGTTTAATATTAATAAAATATTTCATTTTATTTTGTTCCGAAACGTATTAAATTCAGATAACTGGAAAGTTTGTTTTTCGGTAAACGTGAAGCAAATAGCACTTTCGGCAAAGTTGACATGTGCCCCATTACATGCACCTTTCTGAGAACAAAGTTCCTGACGATCGATGATGACAGAAATAAAAGAAAATGATTAATCATATTATAATATAATAAATCTGCTCAAGCGCAGCCATATCACTTCAATTTAATTAGCTTGTAATTACGAGAGTCCTAATATGAAAATTTTTAATCATCAGATAAATTTTATGTTTGATAAAGTTAAACCTAACTAACGACTAAATTCGATAATAAGACATGTTCTTTAATTTAGGGAAACAAGAAAAGAAGCATTGTCCATTTTCAATTTACTGGATGGCGAGAAAATTGGGCTCCGGAAGACATGACTACCTTGGTGGAATTTCGTCAACAGGTGAATCATGTCAAAACTGAAATAAGTGGCCCAGTTTTAGTCCATTGTAGGTAGGTATCTTCGTAAGAATAAAGTTTGCATTTGTCAATATTTCCTACCATATACCCCGGTCAAACTGGCATGCTTAAACCTTAATACATTTTAATAAAATATATTTTGCCACCGTTCGTCTATTTTACGTTGTGATACAAACGGAACGACACAGGCGCGATTTCAATTGAATAAACTGGATGAACTGTACGTTTACAACGGTTCAGTCCAAAATGAACCGCATAACTGTTAAACGTGTTCATTAGAATATTGAATTGTTACGTTCTGTTGCTAAAAACGTTTAAACATTCTTAGACTAGCGCTAACGTCATTCTAACGCTATTGTCAATAACGTCTGCAAATTTAAATGACACTCGTATTAAACTTTTTGCTGGTTTTATTCTGTATGCGTTCTTAGAAGTGTCTATTTATCTGAAAAGTTCGCATAATTCCTAAAAATGTCATTTAGAGAACGATATTCCTCCTTGTGTTTAGAGGTGAACTTTGCTCAAACATTAAAATATTAAGATCCCTTCGTTATTCAGTTATCTTCGAAAAGGAAGTTAAAAACCAATTTTTCAAAATAAGGAAATGTTCTTGACATGTGTGCTACTCCAAACATAAAATATCCACATTTCTAATACACCGCTGTTAAATTGACGAAATTGACTCAAGCCATCAAATAAAAATCTTGACCTAAATGTGAAAGATGTAAACTATGTTTTAAAATCAATACTACAAAATACATGGACACAATCCGTTACAGTGATGGTGTGGGTCGAACAGGAACATATATCGCATTCGATATTCTGGCCAGAGAAGCCGAGGATAAAGGCTGTGTTGATATCTTTGCCTGTGTTAGACATCTGCGAGAACAAAGAGCGCAAATGGTGCGAACAGCTGTAAGTATAACTTCCACATCTTTATGTATGTACAGTCCACACTCGTTGTGTCAAACTCGCTTAAGTCGAAACATCGGTTATCTCGAATTAATTTTACGGTCCCGTCAAAATGTGTTCTTATTACACATAATATTACGCCGCTTAACTCGAATTCGACTTAAACAATGTTTTCATAAGTCGATGTAAATTTAGAACCCGTCGGCTAAAATATGCTATATAAAATCATCGGATAAGTCGCAGCGTGAAACTTGCCGCGGTCGAACAATGCGCGCGGCTTATTCAAAGAGAAAACTTGTCGGCAAACAAGATACCATTATTTAATAATAATTAACGATTATCGCCTGCTCAGTATAATATTCACTTATTTAATGTATTCGGATGTAAAATATTCTGATTTGTAAATGCACTTAATTTCAGTTTTCAAAAAACAACATTTAAAATTACAATAAATATGACATTGTGACAACCAGGCCAATAAAATATGAGTTCGTCCATTTAGGACCACAAATGCAAAAACATGATCCAAACGTAATCAATTTTCCCCCAAATAGACTGAAGCACAAAAGCTCCAAATTAACGATTATGGGGTGAATATTACATTTGTAATTTGATTAAGTTTTCGTAATAAAAAAATAACGAAAGACGACTTTAACACTCAGAGTGAAGACGACGACGATGTTAAAAAGTAACACAAACACCGAAACTTTACGATGATGTTTTTTAACATGTAATAAATATAATCAAGTTAATTTTTTTTCTGTTCTGTTTTGATAAACTTATTGATAAATTGAAAGGTTCATAAACGAGTACTAGCACTTACAATCATGTCAGCATTAGAAACATATAGGTATGATATTCGTGCATTGGCGCCAATTCGGATGTGTCGAACTTCGGATATCTCGAATTAAAATGTACGGTCCCGGCAAATTCGACACAACGAGTGTGGACTGTATATAAATGTATATCGATAATAGGGAGTGCTGTCAACTCTGCGGGACAATTTTCAAGGATAATGCATTTAATATCAACACATTTGCGGTGTGTACATTCGTGGTAGGTAAATTGACAATTTTTAATAGTATTTTTCCAATAAGTTGGCAAAATAAAAAAAAAATAAATATGCATATCAGAAATCGTCACACTCACAAAACACAGCTTTCCAACGCAGCGAAAAAGAAGAGAGGAAAAGAGAACATGTTTGTTATAAGGTTCCCTTAATATCAACACACAAATACAAATTTGTCTTGGTGAAATAACTCCAAACCACGCATAAGCTCAACAATGTTGCATGCAAAAGCCCACAAGCATATAAAACATAAGAAGCTAATAGCATTGCACAGCCAAAGAGGCGGGTACTCGATGATTTTACCGAGACCATAACTATCGAAATCAACAGCGCACAGAGCAGAAAAAAATGAACTAATATACACAAACAATGAAACATATGACAGATAATGGACAACAAAAAATATGCGTGAAGCTGTATTCTGATGTACAAGAATGTTTTTTTGACAACCTGTCTCTTTGAGCGAGAAAAGCATATTTGTTCGGATACTTTTAATTTTCAAATAATCACGAGAACAACGAAATCATTGTTCTTTACTAGTTATTGACAAACACAAACAAAATTTTATTAAGTAAGTATGTATTGTTCAATATCTCCATCAAATAATTAAACAACAGGCGGACTTTGGAACTTTTATTTGATCTTAAATATTGGGAAAGGATACCTCAAGAAAGATTATACGTAAAATAATATCTCCATAGTGCTAGATTTTGGACAAGTGTTACAATATTTCATGTACGAATAACTGTGTTTTTTAATTATGTTCGTAAAATTAGTTGATCAAGATTTCATATGGAGTGGTGATTCCTAATGGTTTACTTCATATTCAAAAAATGAATTTTAAAATGTTCAAACACCTTGCTTAGGCCGCCTGATATAACGAAAACTGCAAAAATTCAACCATAATATCTGTTTACACTATGTTGCTCTTATACACGATTTGAAGATTTCTTTCCGAGCGAAACACATCTTATTATTTTATACTAAAAGATAACTTTTTGTTTTTGTTTCAGGATCAGTATGTGTACCTTCACCGTGTCCTTGTTTACTCACTGACGATGTACACTCAACTCTCTGATATCTCAGTGCGACAGTGTCAAAATAACCTTTATGTAGAAAGCCTCAGTGATACGAAAGATTACCTTACCCCCGTTCAGACAAGTTAATTTGCAATTGTTGTCATGTATATCGCATTTCTATTTGAAATTTACAATTATTTCTCTTTTTGTAAATTGTGTGTATTCATGTTTCTTGTTGTATATTGTATATTGTAGATTTAAAAGGCAGGTCTTGAACATCTGGGCAAAACGAGTGCTCTACTTGTTCTTCAACCTTTGCTGTATCACATCAGCTTCAACAACGGAAGTTAAATAGTTGTCACTTGTCATACTGATTAATATTTGTAAACCTCTGTAATAAGTCCAAGACTTATGAACACTGCAAAGCTTTTACATTTCAACATTCGCATACAGTTTAGTATCATTTCACCAGAAAATAATTGACATTCATACGGATATTTATTTTAATTCTTTTGCTGTTGATAGGCAAAAGTGTGTAAACAATACCATAATAAAACAGATCTTTTAAAACCCAATTTAAAATTATCTAGGTATATAATAGCACTTAGTACATGTATTACTGTTATGTAAAAAGCAAAACAGAACGCCCTATGTACAAGTCCCAGTATCGCATACGACAGATAGTGGACAACAATGTGCGTGAAGCTGTGTATCTGATTGCGAAAGGCTTGAGAGCGTTGCATGCTAACTGTTTGTCTCACACTGACAAATAAAGTAATACTGATTGCTGTAAAGCGTCAAGCTGCTCGTTAAATATTTATTTTGTTTGATTATTACCATGTCTATTAAGCTCTCTTTTCCTCTGTGTTTATTAACAAATTAAGGAGACATTGTTTAATGTGTGACATTAATTATTTTAATAGATACTTACCTTTCGTGTTTAATAATGGGTGTAAAACTGTGAGGAAAATTATTTTATGGAAGAGCTTGGACCGAGTCTAACTGCTAAATCTTTGTGTAAAAATTAGTGTGATTGAAGTCCGAGTACTTCCGTCAGATGGTATAAATGCGTTTGATACAGGGCAGTCTGTTTCTGAGGGTCGAGATGTTCACATTGTTAAATTTTGATTTGACATTTTGGTCTGCATTATAGGTCCAACATATTACAGCTCAGTACTAGGGCATATTGACCGGGTTGTTACATTCAACGTGTATGGTGTGAATAGTATTGGTTGAAGCTAGCGCTCATAGTGTTTCTTGATAATGTCTTCAGACAATTGCTGGAAACACATGCGTCTGATACACTTGTGTCCCTAAGGTAGCTTCAAAGTAGGTGTTAAATGTAGGATATCTAGATAGTGCCATCAGACAATTGCTGGAAACACAAGTGTCTGAGACACTTCTGTCCCTCAGGTAGCTTCAGAGTAGGTGTTGAGGGTAGGGTTTAGGTTTGACAGTGTTCTCGGACTAGTGCTGACGAAGAGGTTCTCGCATCATCGGGATATCACATAAATCTGAGACACTATTGTCCAGCAGTATTTTTGTGTGAGGCTGTGTTAGGCCGAGACAAATAGTCTGGTTGATCTGCCTTCCGGTTGAGGCACGTTACAAAACGATACAAATATGTCTGCGATCTGCAGTTGTGATTAACTTTACACTTTAAAAAAAAAAAAAAAAAAGCTGTACTGCAAAAGTGCACAAGTTTATTGTTTTCCAAGAAAATTAAAAATAATGTTATATTTGTAGGCCCGGATGTGATATCAGATTGTACATACTCCCCTACTCTCATCGCCAACAGCCCAATTTCATTAGAAAATTTTCACTTATATTATAATACTTACGTTTGACAACATTTTATTTTTCAAAAACGTTAGGAATTTGTTGCTATCTTCTCTGTATGTTTTTGTTGCGAAAATTAAAGTTAAAATACAATGTAGTTAGTACTTGTGATATTTAGCTCATGACTTGAAACGGTAAATTTAGAAACGGATTTTAATCTAACAATTCGTTTAACGGAAATAAACCATGGACAAGGCTATGACTTGCCGCATTGTGTTCAAATTAATCATTATATTAATCATTATATTAAATATGATATTTAAAGCTGTCCGGGTTAACCATACTGTTTCTATCAATAACAAGTAAAACATTCAGACCTTTATGTCCAAGTTTTGCCATGAAAAGGTTTAGGTGAAACAGATTCAAGCACCAGGCAAGGCGACATTAGCCTAGTCAAGAAAGGCGTACTTGGTAACAGAACGTGCCATCCGGCATATATATGCTTGTTAAAAGTTTTTAAGTAAATAAAATATTAACTTTCACGCAATCTAAAGCCTTATTATGTCTAGAAAGGGTCATGCAGTATCAAAATACAAGCCGTAATAGTTATGGTAATTTGAGCACCAACCAAGTATATGATATTGTGCAAGTGTACCATTACAATGTTTCAAATTGAAACTTTTAGAACTATTATACATGTACGTAATAACTGGGAGTTCAAATGAGACATATTCCTGTAAGTTGATGAACACAAATCTGATTTTGAGTTTAGACCCAACCAAAAGTCATTTTGGAGCTGACAAAATTCAGAAAAAGTGGTCAATTTTTTAACAAATCGTATGAAAGCGAGGTTGTATTTTAACTACGAAGTAAACATAAATATGAGTCGTGAAAATACAGTTAAATGATGTTAAACTATGTTATAAGTACATTATTTGAATCTCGCCGATAAGGTCTTGACGCATTAAAGTTTCATGACTGAGTGAAATTATCACAATTGAAAATATTGTAAAAGCTTGCGTGCGAATGTTCAGAAACCTATTTAGTTTGACCCAAAACATACACGTTTTGAACATTTCTCCATTAAGTTTGGAGATACGCTTAGATTGTTGGTGGCGTCTCAAGTGGCGGGATGCCCTAGATCAATATTGCTTCTACATGTCGATAAATCACCATACTGACCGAAACTGAAATGCAACAATTGCTTTATTATTAAATCTTAAAATAATTTTACTTTCCAAAATGTCACTTACCTTTGTGCCTGTTTATACAATTTGCTTTTTCTTTTGGTCCTATTATTTTCGTTTCTGCAACTGAGAACATTACATTACAATGAAGACGTGCCTAATATAAATACACAGCGCAACACCCAAATATCATAAATTGAGCCAGATTTGTCTTCAACCAGTGTTTTTAGCATCAGTCATGATTTCTGCCATTTAGAAAGTTTTGATACATGTATGAATTGTACACTCGCGGAAATTGGTGGTCTAGAAACGTGTTTCTGTTATTTCTATACAGTGGTTCCTGTTTGAAGCGGCTTTATTTATATCAATAAGCTTTTTTTCTGTCTCTACCAGTCGGCGCCATTTTGTTTACAACGGTTGTTTACGTTGTGACGTATTTCGTACCTAAGCCGATTCGCGCGTGAAACTATTACGCCATGGTCAATTTTTGATTAAGATACAAAACAGTATACAGTACATGGACGAATCAAAATCAATAAAACACAACACATTTTAGTTGCCCATTTCTTCGCCATCTTGAGAACTACCATAGGGCGCTTAAACTCGATAAAAAGCAAGCCTCAGACTACAAGTACAATGTACTAAAGCGCGATATGCGGAACATGTACATAGTATTATGGTTAGCAAATGTGTTAGCGTTCTGTTTTACTCCGGAATGCTTTTTAACAATTAAACATTTTTTTACAAATACGATGTCGTAAATTTGACATGTACATATATGTTTGCGTTTTGAGGGTTTCCCACATACTGTGACATGATTTTCAATCCAATGAATGTATGCTTTACAAATGATGTTATATTCTTTAAGATAACTGTATTTATTTATTTATGTGAAATAAAATGAAACGGCTCATATCAGATAACTCAAAAAGAGAGATAACTACATTGAACGGTTTAATGTATCAAAAACGTGGCTCAGTAAACAAATAATTAGAGTCTAGTATGTTATGTATTCGTAAAGAACACGGAATATACACAGATTGATTTAACAAAAGGTAATTACACTTTGTTTATAATATGATTTATCTAATTTATACAAAAACAATTTTCACGGAGTATGTTAAGGTTAAATAGTAATTGTAATACCACTAAATACACATAATGTCAGCCATGTTTAGAAATTACAGGGATCCGACTCCAATTGTATTTAGTAGAAAAAGACAGAAAATGTCCACAAATTGAATAACCTTAAAAAAAGACATCAAGCAAATTACCTATAACAACCGTGGTTATTACCGCACTTAGGACAAAATATTTTTAAACACATACACTGAGACTCTTTATCTGTCAATACTTTGGTTGTATCGGAGGCTATGTTTCCTTAATGTGCTATACTTGACCGCATAATTCACTTTAATATCAAAACGTCAGTGTCAAAAAACAGTTACCACAAAAAGTTCATGCCTGATAATAAAGGAAACCTCATTCATACCTTGCTCAGAAATGGGCTCTAAGAAATTAGTTACTTTATGAATTAATTTAAACCTTCATCGCTTGTAATGAACATAGGACATTTTTACAGATGGTTCTTATGATAATTATACTTTATGGACTTGTCAAGACCTAATAGAGTCGCTAACTTTCTTACTGGATAGTATTTATGTTAGTACGTCTATTTATAAACAAGTAATAGGCATCCCGATGGGTACTAATTGTGCACCCCTTGTTGCTGATCTGTTTTTATACTGTTATGCAAGAGACTTTATGTTATCTCTTTCTACTGAACATCAAGATGATATAATTACAGCTTTTAACAACACCTCGAGGTACCTTGATGATTTATTAAATATAGATACTAACCATTTTCCATTACTGGTTAATTAGATCTACCCTAAAGAACTACTACTTAATAAAGCGAACACTTCAGAAAAGCAAGCAAACTTTCTCAATCTAAATCTGTCAATTGAAAATGATTATGTCACTACTAAAATATATGATAAAAGAGATGATTTTAATTTTAATATAGTAAATTTTCCGTTTTTGGACGGCGATGTTCCCCGTGCAACAGCTTACGGGGTTTATATTTCACTGCTTGTTCGTTTTTCAAGAGCTTGCAACGATATTAATGATTTCAATAAACGTAATCTTTGCATTACAGAAAAACTTTTAAAACAAAGTTATCGGTATCACAAAGTAAGGAAAACATTTTGCAAGTTTTATCGTCGATACCCAGATCTAATTCATAAATACAGGTGCAGTTTAAAATCACTGTTGCAACAAGGTATTTCACAGCCAGTTATTTATGGAGATTTATTTTATAAACTTAAGAACATAAAGGGCATTGTTAATTATTCCAGGTTATTCGTAAAAACCATCTGTTAATTCAAAACGAAAGGTAACCAACATGATATTTTACAGCGCTCTGCATGCCTGGTGATTAACCCTTCTACAGTTGATAATTATGCTTACCTCTTTGGTTGCACGACGGTGGCAGGGGTTTAATAGTTTATGAAGGTTTATGGGGAAATCTTTTGTTAAAAGAACCTAGAAGCTCGATTTGTTTCTTTTATCCCTGGCATCGTGTTCTTGCTGATTTTACTCCAGGAGTTCTGGCCTCGATAAGATCATTGAGTACCCGCCCTTTGGCTTTGCAATGCTATTAGCATCTTATGTTTTATATGTTTGTGTGCTTTTGCATGCAACATTGTTGAGCCAATAAGTGGGTTGGAGTTGTTTCACCAAGACAACTTTTATTTGTTTTGTGATATGAGAACCTGTTGGGGCAAGTGCGAGGTTGGGGCACCCTAGAACCCGGTTTAAACCCCCCTAGTGGCAATTTGATTTGCCACTGACCGTTCCAAGGCGGTAAACCCTCGGGTTCTCATTTTTGTTAATTGTTAGTGGTGTCTCTTTTGAAACTGATCATTTTATTAACCATGCTCTCTTCCTCTCTTCTTCTTGACTGTATGGGGAGGCTGTTTTTTCTGAATATTCCTGATATGCATATTTCACCTTTTTACAAATTGTTAGATCGAAAACCGCTCCTACGACATAATATTGATCATTTTTTAAATACATGATCTGAAATTATTTGTCTGTCAATACTTTGGTTGTGTCGGAGGCTATGTTTCCTTTATGTGCTAGATACTTGACCGCATAATTCTCTTTTATACCAAAACGTCAGTGTCAAAATACAGTTACCACAAAAAGTTCATGCCTGATAATAAAGGCAACCACATTCATACCTTGCTCAGAAATGGGCTCCAAGAAAATAGTATCAGTTACTTTATGAATTAATTAAAACTTACAAATTGTTAGATCGAAAACCATGCAAACCAACAAAGGTTCTAGAGAATATTTATTGTCTATATGTTACCCCAATGACATCAATCAGATTAGCAAGATGACTGGAATGTTGTAATGTAATCGAAACCTTATGTTAGATTGTAACAGTTAATTACCGCAGGCAGTAGCTATTATTATTATTTTATCTAGTTTACACACTTCTTTATCGTCTGTGTAAATAATACGCAAATTGTATTTATTTACATTAATTTCATTTATCAATAGCTTACTATATTCATTACAAAACCTTCACATGAAG
Source organism: Corbicula japonica (assembly GCA_038501625.1). NCBI lineage: Eukaryota > Metazoa > Mollusca > Bivalvia > Venerida > Cyrenidae > Corbicula > Corbicula japonica. Next base: position 49,269 of record JAZAYU010001102.1, on the reverse strand, counting down.
TGCTTTCACTTACATATTGATTGCAACATAACAAACACGATTTCAGTTTTGAGGACTCTAAATTTATATTGTCTAATTTTTAAATAAACCAATAAGAGTTTTCAATATTACATGGATCTGCTCGGAAAATAAATATCAACAAGAAAGAAAAACGACACCAGCCATTAATTTCTCATGTGCATTTATTTTTTGTTTCTGTCTGTCAGTTTAAAATTTCATAGGAAATGTAATAATTTTAACATAAACAGCACTTTGCTTTAATAACGGACTCGGTGATATTTTCCCGTACATGTAGCATATTGCATAATAATTGCCAGATATAAAACAAAAGCTTAAACACCGTACAATTTTGATAACTGAAGAAGCTTAAGTAATTTTCATTAACTATTAATCCACATTATTAAACAACATTATTTTTCAGCTGACATATGTTTCGTACTTAATTTTAGGCTTGACGGTTGAAATATAAAGTTGTCTTTCAGGGTGGCCATACCACAAGTTGTGCTCATATTTATATTGGAAAAATCACTTGCTTCAGGTAGGATTTTTGCTTGTTTCTCAGTAATGGCTTGACCAGTTGGAGCTGATAAAGAGAATCTATCATTGTTATTCGGAGAAGATCAATGTATCTCAACCCGAGGGTAAATCTTTCCAGGCTGAAACGAGGCTGTGCCGAATTTCCGTCTGGAAAGCATTGCCCGAGGGTTAGGATACCGAGATCTTCGCCGAATACCAATTATTGATTATTTTTCTCACTCAATTCTTCAATATTCAAAAAAGGTGAAATATGCATATCAGGAATCGCCACATTCAGAAAAAACAGCCTCCCCACACAGTCAAGAAGAAAAGAGGGGGAGAGAGCATGGTTAATAAAATAATCAGTTTCAAAAAAGACCACTAACAATAAACAAAAATGAGAACCCGAGGGGTTACCGCCTTGGAACGGTCAGTGGCAAATCAAATTGCCACTGGGGGGGGTTTAAACCAGGTTCTAGGGTGCACCAACCTCAAACTTGCAAAATTCTTTAAAATTAAAGAAAACAACACAACAATTTTGGAGAACTATTTCTTTCGCGTTACTTCTAGTAGGAACGGTAAATCAGCCACGAATACAGAGTCCTGTCAAGTTTAACACCCCTAACATAAACAACCACATTGTTAAAAATTGAGGAAAGGAAAATTATCGTTATTTTTATATCATATAAATCGGCAGCGGGTTCATCCGTTGATTACGGATCTGCGATTTAAGGTTACGTTATGATTTCGTCACACTTCATAATTCAAATTGATTGAATGATACAAACCAGTTAAAATAACCCGATTAAAATGCAATATAATTACTGTTTTATTTTTCTTTCATTTTCTCCATATAGCCTGATGTTTAACGAAGCTCGCAACAGCGGTATAAGAATGAAACACTCTACAAAAAGTAGCATTTTCAGACTCATACCACGATAACACTTCCAAGCCAAGTTCCAGCGTGTATTATTTAGCAACATCCGAGTGTATCACACACTGGACATAGCTTTCGCGCTAACGACGTGGCGAAAGAGCGTCGTCGCAGTAAGTATACACTTTGTTCTTCTTTAGAAGATGATACAATGGCCAGGGACTGATCGCAAAGTACCCACTCACCATTCTAGTTTATGTTTGTATCACTAGAAAATGCACAAACCCTTTGCTGAATTTTTTTGGAGAATCGCCCACAGTTTTGCGAGGTTGTGATTTCAAATAAAAAAGTCTGAGACATGTTTTGCATGAAAGTAGAAATATATCAGTTGGAAAATGTAGAGCGCTTCTAACGTAAACAAACATCGATTTTTTTCCAGGTTTGATCGTGGGTGTCGTTAAGTTCTGAACAGCCGTTATAATACATATCTTATAAAATAAAAGAAAATCTACATTGTACAGCGTGAGGAGGTAGACTACGTCGATGCTAAGTACTACGTCATTAACTGTGACGACATTAAACGAATATTTCCTTTTTTCAGACAGTGCAAACAGCTTATGGCTAAACTATTTTAGTTTATTATAAAACAAGACAGGACAGCAAAATGTTAATTTTAATGCTAGAAGTTTTTACCATAGTCTGAAAAGTCTGGAATGCTATAATTCGGGATTTTTTCATTAATTTACTGCTGCTTCATTAACTTTAAATTGGTATACAAGTTATGGAAGAATCTTATTTCTAAAGAAAAAGTGATTTTAAAGGAATTTTAACTGTATGAACTATAAGCGTTTTAACGAGTCCAATGCCTTTGTTAAAATAGTGGTTACTTGGTGGTCTTTAGTCTTTCTTTTTAAGAATTAAGAGTTCCAATGAGATTATCTGTAAAATCCCTCTGCGTAAATCGGGTTCTGAGCTCTTTAATCGTTTCTCAAAAGTTTTGTTCCGTTAAACATGTTTAAATCGATATCGCTCCCACACGAAAAAATAAGAAGAAAATTGGCATGTTAATAATACACAAAGTCATGATATATTTTGACAAACGCGTGTTCTTTTCTTAGGTAAGCAGCATCTCACACGCACCAATTTTACTAGGCAGATGAACTATAAAAGGCTTGCGTCGTACATGCGTTCAGACGAAAGCGTTCTTGACGCGTTCAGTTCACTTCTTCTCCGATAAATTAGCAGAAGATGCATTTTTTTTACAAGAAATGTATTATTTGACATATGATAACTTCCCCCGATATTTTTATTTTGGTAGGAGTTGGCATATGCCTGGTTGTACTGAACAAAATAATTTTTTCTTTGAAATCACAACATTTTGTTCCTACCTCGCAAAACTGTTTGCGATACTCAAAAAAAATCAGCAAGGTTTGTGCATTTTCTATTGATACAAACAAAAACTAGAATAGTGAGGGGGTACTTTGCGATCAGTCCCTGGCCATTGTATCATCATCTAGAGAAGTACTAAGTAAAAACTTATTGCGGTGACGCTCTTTTGCCACGAAATCCGCCGTGAAAACGCGTTGTTTACGCGAAAGAAATTCGACGTGGCACGATATACGAGTCGTTAGCGCGAAAGCTATGTCCAGTGTGTATTATTTTCTGATGATTTTATAACAAAACCCTGATAAAACAAAATAAACAGCTTGCTTTGTTTGAAAATGTAAACAGTCGTTACGTCACATAATAATTTTAAATGACGTAGTTACTAGCATCATGACGTAGTCTAAATCAATAATCAAAGTGCTAAATTAATATGGTGCGCAATAATACGAAAGTACGCGAGCACGCAGAGTTAAAGATAAGGCCATGAAGGATAAGGAAATCTCACACGGCTAAAAATAGACATGTTCTGTCTAGTAAGTGAGAAAAGGCGTACCGTACTTCTGTAATAAAGCATTTTCATCCACCGTAAGTCTTTCTTATACATGTACATGTAAGTCTGGGACCGTTTTCTCAAACATTCAAAGACAGATTTTGTCTAAAGCGTCGACAGTTTGAACGCCGTGCGCACACAATCCTAAAATTCAATGATTCTCGCTCGTAACACTATTAAAGCTAACCGTGTTATTTAGCCAGTGCTATTTACTATTCTGGAACTCGCGAATATTCTATTTAAAACTGACTCATCCTAATAAAAGAGTTTTTTTTAATTCTAAAAGTCACTTATGCTACTAGAAGAGTTTGTTTTACATTCTAAAAGTCACTTGGTACATGTATAATCATCCTGCTTTACTTCTTGCTTTCACTTTTATTTTGTAACTATAACGCCACAGCGTGTCTGTCTTGTCTTTTTGACAAATTATCCCAACACAGTATGCCTCGTTCCAGCATCATTAGGCTAAACGGTATAGCAAAGCTCTAAACTTGTAATACACTAATCGTTTCAATAGTTAACATCTCCACTGGATACCTCGTCACCCTGCTAATGCCTCTCGGAAAAATAGCCATGAATCGAATATTTTATTTCATGTTCCCTCTGCATAATAACTAAATACAATTATTAGTTAAACTACTTCAGATGTTGAAAAACTAGGTCATAAGCCAGCTAAGACAGATACGCCGAAAAGGTAAATAGACATACAAGCCAAATTCAAAAAGCACAGCCTCCACACACAGTCACTAAAAAAACTAAAGGATTAAGATTCTTCTAACAAAATAAAAACATGACATCACAATATGAAAATGATCTTATGTGTTTAATTTTAACTTCAACAGATAGGGTCATTATATGTTTAAAAAAAAACTTAGAATGTTTAAAAAAACGTAGATTAGTTTTTAGCTTTGTCGAATTGCCGAAAAATATTTTCTGTTTTTCTAAAATGTGTACTGCGTCTTACACATACTTCTTTTTACCACAAAGGGTGTGAATAAACATTTTGCGTTGTTCGCGCACAAATAAGCAACCAATCAAACTTTTATGCTTTTTATCTGTAAAAAGACTTACTGATAAAAATCAGCTGGCAGGTTTCCGACTGGTCGTTTACAGGACAAAACACGCACATTTTGTTAACCCCAAATCGCAAATTTTGCGCCAAAAACCTGTATGCTTAGATCACCGTTTAACAACCCTTTCTTTAATTTTGCACTTAAAAAAATAATTTCAAATAAGAGAAAGTTATTTAAGGAATGATTCTTATTTTGGTGCGGTTCATGCAAATTGGACGTGCACGCGAGAGCTGGCAAATCCATAAAGCGCGCATCTTAGTCGAACGCTTTCAAAAATTAGTATTAAGTGAAAAGGGTGAGTAATACGTGGGAGTTTTCAATAGGAACAGCCATGACGTTACTGACGTCATTACGGGTCATGCGATTCATGCAAAATGAACCGATTTTTTTAAACGAAGAAATCAATAGGAATGTAAATATTCAAATACAAAACATATAAACATATATATATTATGTAATATAGACACAATAGATTATGAGTGGATTAGAAGAACTTTGCTCCATATCTTGTCTTTTCGTCGAGGTACAAAATCAGTAAAGCATACTGTTGAAAATTTTAAGTGCATTGAAATACAGAACTTAAACTTTTTTTTTTAAAGCATCCCCCCCAATTGTTCTGATTTTAACCCGGACGAAAATCACAGTTAATTAGAATGTGTCAATAAACGTGGCCGTTAACCGTAACTAACGAGTATTGATTAAAGAACATGTTTTGTTTGTGTCTATATATTAAAATTGAAAAAGTGAAACGAAAGTGTTTTTCGCAACAAAATTTAGTTTATTTTCGTTTTACAAATAAACTAAAAGGAGAAACATACTTAAAAGATTTATTTTAACGGGGATTTTCAAGGCAAAGTACAAATGGTAATATATAATTTGTGCATTTTAATTTAAACTTAAGCCGCTGATAAAATCAGTATTTAAACAAACCGTATAAATATGTTATTAAAATAACTCGTATTGTGTTCATCTGTGAATTCATTTACTATTTTATTGAGTATATTTTAAAGAAACAAAAGAAATATGTACCCTCATAAATATTGTGCATAATACAAACAGCTGTCAAAATTGATAAGACCCAAAAAAGAAACAATTAACGAATAGGATACACTGCTTATGAATATGTCGTATTAACTAGAATTGCGATCATCAAAAGACGGTAGGCAATATAAACGTAATTGCTTCAAAGTTTAAAAGTGGATCTACTACACCCTTTTTTCATTAATTTTAATTTGCAAGTAATAATTACAAAAATTGGAACGGGTTCACGTGCACGTTTATAAATGCTGACAAGGCAGTATAACTAGTGATTTCAGTCATTAACATTAACTAACATTTGCACAAACAAAACGTATAGATTTCTTTATACGCAAAAAAGCTTGTCCTTATTATTTTCAATAACGGTTACGTCACTACTAAAATTTATGATAAAAGAGATGATTTTAATTTTAATATAGTAAATTTTCCGTTTATAGACGGCGATGTTCCTCGTGCGACTTCTTACGGGGTTTATATCTCACAGCTTGTTCGCTTTTCAAGAGCTTGCAACGATGTGAATGATTTCAATGAACGTAATCTTTGCATTACAGAAAAACTTTTAAAACAAGGTTATCGGTATCACAAATTAAGGAAAACCTTTTGCAAGTTTTATCGCCGATATCCAGATCTAATTCATAAATACAGGTGCAGTTTAAAATCACTATTGCAACAAGGTATTTCACAGCCAGTTTTTTTACGGAGATTTAATTTATAAACTTAAGAAGATAAAAGGCGTTGTTAATTTCTCCCGGTTATTCGTAAAAACCATCTGTAAATTTAAAAAGAAAGGTTACCAACATGATATTTTACAGCGCTCTGCAGGCCTGGTGATTAACCCATCTACAGTTGATCATTATGCTTACCTCTTTGGTTGCACGACGGTGGCAGGGGTTTAAGAGTTTATGAAAGTTTATGGGGAAATCTTTTCTAAAAAGAACCTAGATGCTCGATTTGTTTCTTTTATCCCTGTCATCGTGTTCTTGCTGATTTTACTCCAGGTGCTCTGGTCTCTGTAAGATCATTGAGTACCCGCCCTTTGGCTTTGCAATGCTATTAAATTTTTATGTTTATATGTTTGTATGCTTTTGCATGCAAGATTGTTGAGCTGATGGGTGGGTTGGAGTTATTTTACCAAGACAATTTGTACTTGTTTTGTGATACGAGAACCTGTTGGGGCAAGTGTGAGGTTGGTGCACCCTAGAACCTGGTTTAAACCCCCAGTGGCAATTTGTTTTGCCACTGACCGTTCCAAGGCGGTAACCCCTCCGGTTCTCACTTCCGTTATTTGTTTGTGGCGTCCAGTTTGAAACTGATTTTTGTAATACCATGCTCTCTTTTCCTCTCTACTTTTTGGCTGTGTGGGGAGGCTGTGTATGTTGGATGTGGCCATTCCTGATATGCATATTTCATTTTTTTTCAAAGACATTTTTTTCGTACTTAAATATTTAATATTGACGTTTATGTTTTGGCATTCAAGACCGCTTTAACGGTAACGGTTAAATCTGGTTATTGGTGTAAATATTAAGTTGCGCTCAATCCGGGGCTAAGCGGCGTGGGCAGTAATATGCGTTTTCATTACTGCCCATGATCAGTCTCAATCAAACCGAGCCTGCAATATTTTCATATTTGTCGTGTGTAATGGCTTTCAAAGTTCCCTTTTCATCTATTTTTATCTATAATCATTAGTCAATAACAATCTTCATTTTAACAATTAAACATTTAATTACTATGAACACCGTCAAGTAAATCTGTTGATATTCTTCCCTCAGACATTTTTGTTGCTTGTTTGCAATTTAGCTGATCATTCTCAGGCACAACGATTTTAAATAACATTCATAGGAATCCATAGCAAGAGCTTTATTTAGTATTATGGGGGACATCGCAGTCAGCTATGGACGCGAGAACATATATTTTGAATTTAAGATATAAGCACACTCATCCCAATCCTATTCATTGATCAAAAGAAAATTATCAAAATCTCAATAACGGCAAAATGCCGTTAAATGAAACTTTGCACAAATGTATGTTATTAATGTATCTTTATTTTGCAGATGGTAAGACATTTTAGAACAGAAAGGAAAAATAGCGATATCTAAAACTTCTATAATTTACATAAATTCACAAAAACTAAACAACACAAAACATCATTTTAAATGCCCACGTGAGTAATATGATACTGGCAACAGTTTATTATGTCCCCGTGACCTACATATATAAACTTTACGAGATATTAGTAAAAAGTGTGTTTGACCTTCATTTTTCTGGTCGCTTCCTGGTCGCGTAAACGGATGACAATCACTGATTTCTATTTTAGTAGTTGAAAGGTTTTTTTACTCAGTACGCAACATGTTCTTGTCAGTAACATTGCACTCACGTGGGAATTTATAATTTTGTTTTGTATCACTTAGTTTTTGTGAATTTATGTAAATACAATTTTTAAGGAATTTTAAGGTCTAGCTTGTTTTCTTTGGTATTCTAACTTGTCTTACTGTATGCAAAATCAAGATACATTAGTAACATTCATTTGTGCAAAGTTTCATTGAACGGCATTTTTCCATTATTGAGATTTTGATAATTTTCTTTCTATTGATGAACAGGATTGGGAGGAGTGTGGCAGGCCCTTAACCTCAACAAAGGCGTTTTACCTATCGTAGTGTAAGCCTCTGTCATTATTAGTAAACTTTTTTTGACCTACTGGTAAAATTATTAGTGTATATAAATGAACTGTTCCGTTGTCAAACCGCACGTACTTCTGATTTAGATACAACATATATAATATCTTTTATTATTGCATTTTATGCTGTTAGTAGCCAATTCGTTCATCACATGCTGTTTGTGCTAAACATGGTGTTCGCAAACACCTCTCTTTTTGCTTAAACTTACGGCCATCGGCAATGAAAAACATCGTGACGAAAAATCAGTTCTGCATTATTTAAACAAAATAATGTTTATTATGGGTATTTATCTTGTTTACATTTGCTAATATAAATGCAATATCAAAAAGAAACGTGAAACGTCTAAAGTATTTGTATTAAAATGTTGCTATGTCTTTTGTAGTTGCGCCGTGTTTGGGTTTGAAGTCTTTGATCTGTCACAGTGTCTCCAAGGTCTTGTTTTATCCAAATATTTACAATATGTACATTTTTAATTATGTTTATAACTTCACTTGCGCTTTCTTCTGATTATCTGGCATCATCTTTGTCTTTTAGGTACATGCTATAAGGCTAATTACTTGTAAATAGTCCACCGGATGTTCCTTCTCGGTCTAGTCAGACACTGCCTGACACTCAAATTTCCCAGTTTTTGGGGTTTTTTTGCCGTTTCGGGGCATAAAATGACAAGTATGGCCTGAAAGGAACATGTTTAATAAATAGCATGCATTTACTGACACACTGATAGTACAACACTGTTTGGAATCGTTTATTTTTATACTGTCGTTGTAGGTACAGCAATGACCCTGTTTTTATTGCTGTTCCTGTGCGTGACAGGTATGATTTTCAGTACATTTAAACTTATTGCTATATTTTTCATTTGAAAACTTAAATTGGCTTATACATGTATTAATTATAGGTTACTGTTATTAGACAATTTTAAAGAGGCAGGCATGTACAACATTTGTCTAGTGTTCGAAATAAGATACTGGACCGTTTAATTCAATAAACAATCACTTGTCATCGTCCAGTTAAAGTATGTGACTCACTTTCGAAAGGATAATTGTTTTTCGTATACATGTATTGTATTCTATTTTTATCGTACATGGAAAAAGTACAATTGCAGGGAAACACGTGGTTTTGTTTTGATATGTTGCATGGAAAATGGCGGCCAAAAAGTACGTGTAAGTTCATCTTTTTAGTTTTTGTATAGCACACATCGTTTTATAAATACATTTTAAGATAAATTCTATCATACGCGGAATTAAATTTCTTTTTCATTGGTACCTTACTTTCCCCTTAGAATTGGGAATATTTCTAGTTTACCCTTTGAATTTGTTAAGTTCACAGTGTGTGTTTGGGAAATTTGTTAAGTTGACGAACGCGTTTCATTTATAATTGTTTAAAGTTTTATTTGATTTGCGTTACTTTAAATGTTAAGCGAGTATTCTTTCAATCAGTGCTGTTATAAGTTACGTGCTTTAAAGGCCGTTGAGCACGATATGTATGTACTAGGTCAAAAGTACTTCTAAATTTGCTTTTGTTTTCCTATTTCAACCAGTTCATAGATGGGTGTTTTCAATATTCCAGCCAATATAGATTTGGATATTGTTCAATCTTCACCGGGGATATACTTCCAGCTTTTTTAAATTTTGCCTTTGGCTTTGTCTGTGAACGCAAGATTTATATTCTCAGATCTCCTGTCAAAATTCTATTTTATTTAGTTCTGCCCATTGTTTTCTCGTTAAGGGCAACCCCATTCTTTATCTGGGGACCATACGCCGCTGAACATGGAAACGCTGAAAATGCAGAAAATACCGCATTGAAGCTTCCATGTTCACCGTCATATGCATACCATCGTTTGGGATAGATCAAAATTGTACTGTTTATTGGTGTAAAAATTGAGATGCGCTCAACCCGGGGCTAGGTGGCGTGGGCAGTTACTGCACATGATCAGGCTCAATCAAACGGAGCCTGCAATATTTTCATATTTGTCGTGTTCGGTGGCTTTCAAAGTTATCTTTTCATCTATTTCAAGTGTATTTTTTATTTGGAGTTTTTATTTTTTACATTAATAAAATATCAGCACGATAAGGAAAATGATATGATTCACGGATTATCACTGCTTGTCTAATACGATGTACCAAAGTGTTATTTCTCAATAGTATACGTAAATTTATCATCTCTTACATTTGTAATCATTCATTTCAGAATATGACTAGTACAAATCCACGTCTGGTTCTCAGAAGCTCAGGCAGACTAGGATGTCAAAGAAATGTTAACGACAGCAGATATAGTAGTCATGCCTCCAATACTTGACTTACATTAATATATTATGTGTCCTAGTATGTTTCTTTTAACATTTAACATCTGGCTGAGTTTTAAAAATGCAGCAGTATTAATTGACAGCATGGCCTGCAACGGAACTGAATAACGCACACCTCAGTTGTTTTCTGTACATCTGCTTCCTGTGATCTGATATGCCTTTCATTCAATACGACATTTTGCGAAATGTAGTTACCTTCGTACTTTCTGGTTCTTTATCCCGGCTATCACAGTCGTTGGTATTTTCCGCCCTGTAGTTATGTTGTCTTTCGATTTTGGCTTCGAAAATCTTTGCAGCTTTCTTTTGTTTCTCATCGGAATTTTGGTCATAAGACTACTATTTGTGTCATTACTACTATACTGAACCAAAAACGAAACTTTCGCAGTATGTGCCAGTTGTTCAAGGGTACCACTTAGATGTACACACATATATACATGTAGTAGCTTGTAAAACTCGTTGTATTTGCAAATGACGTTTTTAAAAGAACCAAAATACATTATTTTACAAAAATATAAGCTTTCAGCAAAAAGGATTGAAACTGTACTAACATATCTACAATCAAACTTGACGAAAGTTTCTTGTTTGGTTCAGTATATATCCGATGTGGATTCGTACGTGTCTAAGTCTTAAATGGATGAATAACAATGTGCGAGATAAGTAACAATCAATTACTGGATAGAAATAAAACTTTGGTATATCGTATTAGACAAGTAACTGATCGTCATATAATGTCATTTGCTTTATTGAAATCATATTTTTTTAAAAATTGCATATGTCACTTATTTACGTGAACGAAGAGTTTGACTATATTGTCTCACTACAAAACATAAATGACTTGTCCGTGATCATATCATTTCCCTTATCGTGCTGACAATTTGATTATTTTTTCAACGATAAAATCCCAAATAATCAGACGTACTTGCAATAGTACTTACAGAATACTTGCAATATCTTAATAAGTATAAAACGATACTAAAACATACGAATTTACCGGCAACTTTTGGCCTCCATTATCAGTTCGACATATAAAACCACGTGATTTCCCGCAGTGAGTTCTTGAAATGAAGAACTAAGGTTTAAAGTATAAAACGCCTTTGTTTACTCTTCAGGAACTTGCAATGGCTGTCGAGCCGGGCAATTTTTTGACAAAGATCAGTGTAAACCATGTCCAGAAAACTGCGCGTATTGTGTGTCTGAAACAACGTGTTCATTGTGTAAGAGTGGGTATCATGGCGAATCGTGTTCTCTGGTATGTTCGAACTGTGAAGCAGGAACCGCATGTGATAAAAACACTGGATATTGTATAAACAGTTGTAAAGAAGGACTTAGCGGAGAACATTGCAATATAACATGTAATCCTCAATGCAATTCATGTGATCGAATTAATCACAATGAGTGCATTATTTGTGCACTTGACAGACATGGTATATTTTGCAACAATACCTGTTCTATTACATGTTTAAAAGGACTTTGTAACGACACTGATGGTTTTTGTACCTATGGATGTTTAATTGGATATTGGGGACAAACGTGTGAGGATACATGCTCCTCGAATTGCAAGAACGTTGCTTGCACAATACATAATGGTACATGTGTAGAAGGATGTGAGGACGGTTATTATGAATATAACTGCAGCAAAGGTAAATATTAAAGAAAATCTGACAATTTGGAGTTTTTATTTACTGAGCACACCAATAAAACATAGGGCACAATAACCGTTTTCTTGAAATTAAATCAAAAGCAGTTTTTCTTTCAACTCAACTACTCTTTGCAAGCCATTACTTCCGAAACAAAAATACGACTTACTGTACATGTATCTACTGTAGCACGCTCAGTTTAGACATGCATGTACTCATGTTCTAATTAGGATGATATGTTAAAATAATACCGGAATTTAAACCACGAGGCAAGGCATGTTGACGCTAAATTGTAAATATTTTTAATAGCTACATGTATACAAAGATGGTTTAAGCATCATTTTTATTGACAATTTCTCTATTCATTCAAAGTAGAGGCCGTAAAAAGACCCCGGTTACAAAAAGTCATTACCGTCGATACTATAATATATCAGTCACCTTGTGTATTTGCACGTAAAAATGTTATCTTATACATAAGCGTTACTTAATTTATATTTATACAATATTTATACTTTTATATCGAGTTTCGCTCAACGCGGCGCTAGGCGAGGTGGCTGTAGTTGATCAATTTCTGGTCTAATTCTGTACCAAACTACCCCAAACCATCCCAAACTATTCCAAACCACCCCAAAGACCTACAATATAAGGTTGTGATAATTAAATAAGTTCATATGAAATAAGGCCCTGCAAGCTGTACAGTAGTATAAAAATTAGTGTTTCTTATTGCTTCTGAATGACTTGAAATACTTGAACCATAATTAAATAATACACAATGAAAATAATAACATAATTTTTATTTGGGTTGTTACGCTTCAGCAACAAAACATGCGTTTTACCTGTCTTTAAACTGATTATAACACTTAAAAAATTCAATGTAGTCGATTTCAAGTGGTTTAAGGTAAACACTGTAGATGTGGTTTGGGGTATGCCACACTCTCTATATGTCGTCATTCGATCAGACTTATTTATGGTCAGTCATGTTTTTTACTAAAATGTTGATGTTCTTTTGCTCAGTATAGCAGAATAATTATTATTCGTCACATATTATAATGTATTCATCATTATTTACAACCACAAATAACAGCAGCCTTTCATTTGAAGTAGTTTGAGGTGATTTGATGTAGTTTTTGGGTGGTTTGGGGTATTAGAACGGACAGTTCTGTACCATTTATATAAGGCGTCTCAAAAACAGATCTGTTGGTGACTTCCTCTTTTACAGCTCACAAAAAACACTTTCAGTGGTATATACCTGTAATTCCGAGTGTCATGTTGATCATTATCGTTGTTCCAATTGTTGCAATTGTCTGCTATATAAAAAGGTAACTATTTCTTTTTTGTTATGTTTATTTAATTTTAACTATTAAAACGGAAGATAAAAGTATATTTACTTGAATATAAAATATTTTAAAGGGATCTGAGTATGGTCAAACACATGCTTTTCAAAACGGATACGCCGATGATTACACTTTACATGCAAAGAACACTAAATGAATATTGCACATGCCGCTGACCAGCAAAACAATGTGAAATATGCATATCAGGAATAACCACACACAAAACACAGCCTCCCCACGCAGAGAAAAAGAAGAGAGGAAAAGAGAGCATGCTGTTATAAGTATGTCAATTGAAATAAGACGTCATAAATAATTAACGAAAAAGAGAACTGTTGGGGTTACCGCCTTGGAACCTCACACTTGCCCCAACAGGTTCTCATATCAACAAACAAATACAAGTTGTCTTGGACAAATAACTCCAATTAAAAAAAAAACATAATTATGCAATCTTTTTGCGAAACATCAGTTTAGTTGTAATTGCAGTGGCATGCGTGTCGTTCACAATTTATTTATATTTGGAACAAATGGTTCAAAAAGGAGGTGTTCCTATTTCATTTTCCATAAAAATAATAGTATAGAGTTTAAATATTCTTTCGTATTTAAGAATAAAGTTTAAATTAACAGCTGATTGTTACTAAGCGATCAAATTCGGTATATATATATAATTATGTTCTTATTGTGTGTGTTTAGAGATTACCTTTCAAGGAGATTCAACTTATTTGTCAGAGACCACAGAAATTCAGGTATGTTATATCTTCTCATAAATAATTAACGAACAGTTTCACAATCGCATAGTCCATACACAATCATTGTTGTTAACAACGATGTTACAAATAGCGAATTTCATAGATTTAAACAAAAAATTAAAAAAAAAAGATTTGCGTAACCTTCCCCTTTACTATTGCCGTTCCGTTGGCTAATTTGAGCGCCCCCTCGTTCCCCATTTTTAACAAACGATTTATGAAACACATATAGTAATAATATTATTGATACCGTCTAAACTGTGTAAGTATTTGTTCATGTGATAACGCAAACTTCAGTAAAATATAACGAACGACGTACGTAAATTTTTGTCACAATTAAAATGATCTTTTTTGCATTGGTGTAACTTGACTATTCTTTATACCTATGAATAAGTTCCAAGCAGTCATGTGTTCGCTTCATATGCTTTTTTGACTTTTTTATAATAAAAAGCTATTAATATATCATGATGGAGACAGTTCCCTTTCCCTTTCGAAGGCCTGAAAGCCACTACCGTAACGCATTTTGCAATTCATTGCACGAAATGCGGTGATATTGTATTCTCGTGACATAGGTTTTTATGTGTTTATATACTTACTTACAGTTTGACAGTTGTTTTAGAAAGCTATCTTTCCGTTTCTTCAAAGGATATATGTAATCTTGATTACAAGTGCAACGAAACGTTTGCAAAGTAAAGTATTTATCTAAAATAGTGTTTGCAATATGATACCTAAAATGGAAAGCTAGTAAAATAAGATGAACTATTTCTTGGGCTGACATATTGTTTAAGTTTTATGTTTACAAATCATATTATTAATATCAATAAGAATTCAGTATTTGAACATACTAACGCGATTTTAAAACTCTGCATGGGGAACAAACATGTTAAATATAGACAAGATAACATAATTCACTTTTTTTCATTAAATCATGAACAAATGAGATTCCTCACAATTTTACCACTGAAGAAAGAGTTCATGAGAATTTTTAAATCGCGTCAGTATACACTGAACAATCATTCAGACACAAGTAACTAGAATGGCTGAAGCATTATGGTCTGCAACAAAATCTCAATAAAATATGCACATGTACAAAGTCCATTTTCATTGCTACATGTTTTAATGTTTAAATTGCTAGGTATGCCCAAAGATTCGGCAACGGATATGGGAGAAGGTAAATCAATGTTGAATGACCCGCAACAGTCCAATGACCAAAATCAGAAGACTTCTGTAACAAGCAGGGTCGTCAATGACGAGTCGGAGGAAGAACCAACGAATGCAGGCGTTAGAAACGGGTTCCCGTGTAAGTAATTTTCTAAATTTCAGAGCTTTAGACCGTCGGGGGCCCCAGGGCGGGTGTAGAACCACTAAACAAACAGCGCAAAATGACAGAGTCCAAAAACGTTATACAGACGTTTTAATGTGCTGGTACTTGGAACCCGGATGTTAGCGCCATTTAAATGCAGCAAGCCGGAAAAACGATGTGGTCGTGTGGCACTTCCATAAACTCCTGCGATTCTATTCAGACGTAGGTTAATCGACAATAATTGCCCGTACGTGATTTTATTCCTTGCAGTTTTGTGTTCATGAGCACAATGTGATATATTAAGGCGACATGAATAATACACATGAATTATTTCAGCTGTCCAAACGGAGGTATTGGCCTATACGCCTTTCCAATAATTCGATGAATTTATTTGGTTACCTCCCTTGTCCAGTCACGTGACTGCTCTACAGGAAAAATGATTGCTCGCTGTAATAACGTAATAGGGAATATGTACCTACAACTTTCTTTTTTATAATAAAATTCTTTTTTGGAAAATATATTTTCTCTTTGAATTAGTAATAATACATCAGTGTCATGATATTTTTGAAAATAATTTATAAAACAATCAGGTTTCTGACTAAAAGTGTCAATTCATTATTCCTCGCATTAAACACTAAACGACTTGAACTAACAGACAGTCGCAGTGTTCTCTTCACGGCTTAATTGAGTCTCGATTCCGGATTAGCGTGTCTATTCAACTACTGACATCATGTTGTGATAATGTCGGCGGCGATTGATTTTGAAGGCGGCATGCCATAAACATGTCAAACTGTCTCGCACACGGGGTCATCTGTCAATTACTTAAAGGGGCAGATATCATTGACCAATAGAGATCGTGTAATTTCTATTTGCAATGTATCTACACCTCCCAATTCTTAAGTATTTCGGAGTCCTTTAACTACTGGATGTGCCAGCAAATGTATTTGATTTAGCACTTAAATGGATTCTTAATCAACATTACGACACGTTTTAAAAACAAAAGCCGTCAATAAGAAACAAATCTTGTCAAAACATTTTATATATGTTTAATTAAGAGTTTGGGCTTTTATGCCAAAATTTCAATCTGTCAAACCTAAGAAATCTAAATTGGATGTGCAACCATATTGTGATATAAATATTCCCATCTTTTTGGAAGCCGGCATCTAAATCCTTGGATTTTATTCTACGAATGATACTTTTACAACAAACAATCAGATTACCGATCCTGTTTTATTTCAAGACAGAATCAATCATATTTGCGTGTGAAGTATACGTAACATTTTAAACATTCAAATTTTTATTCGTAGACCATAAACGCCTTAATTTTTAGGACAATTCTGTATGTGTAAGTATCAACAAATTCAGATTGTATTTTTTTGTCTTCAGATCATGTAACCAGATGTTGACATATCACGATTTCAGGATAATAGTGCATTACTAGCCTTAGCAATTTGCAACATTTACACCAGTAAAATATATTTTCAGCAGAAAAGATATTAAGAAGAAATTGTTGTACATAATTGGTAAAATTAATGCTTATGTTTGTCCAAATTGCGTTTCATACTGCCTACTATCAACAAGAATGGTACATGTTCTTAAATCATTAAAAATCTAAATATCTAACAAATAGTAAACATAAAAAAGTCTGGCTAGAATAACAGACCAGCAACTTATTTTTTTTTTACCGCCGGCGACGAACGCAGACCTGCAATATAGCGGATAAGGTTAGCTATTATGTGCTTAAGCCATTAGCCCGATTGTTCAGCTATCCTGCAGAGCCTCGTTTTGGATTGATTTTCGGTCGCGGGAAGTAACTCGTACAGGACTGCGAAACTGTTTATTGGAAAGGCGTATATGCGAAGGTAAACGCATCATACAACAAACCTAAAAATCTAGACATTGGTTAGTGTCTGAATAAGATGGATAAAATAAATTTTAAACCTTGTGTCAACTAGAGTCCAAATATATTTGTTGGATGCAAACAAATCTACGTTGCATCAATCGTTCACTTGACACACTTTTTTTCTAATGAACAAACCAAGCTGACTAGCGAATTATCGTCAAAACACTCGCATAGTGAAAGTATAAACACTTTATTTAAGAATCATGGCAAGAACAGCATGGTCTAGTGATCTTCGTAACAATTTTTTTTAAAATATACACAATCATGTCCTAGTTTTATGTTCATGGCTCAATTAATGCATGTTCAAATTGTTATAGCCCATGATGTGGAAATGGACATGAACATGGAAAGTTTACCAATGTTAGAAGGAATGACCCCGCCAAAATCAAATGACCAAAATCAGAATAATTGTGTGACACGCAGGGTCGTCAATGACGAGTCATCAGAAGTTCCGACAAACAAAGACGGTGAAAACGATTCTGCAAGTAAGTACTAATGAAATAAAATAGCAATACAAACAGTTTCTAAACAAAAATTTACATCTTTGAAATTTGCAAGGATTTATATAAGAAAAAAAAAGATATATATACAGTTATAGATTATTGTCTGTGTTCCTATTCCATGTCACATATGTTTTTATTTTGTCGAATAAAATTGCGGTACTAATGATAATTTCTATCCTTACTCTTAACATAAATATCTGTTAATGCCTGGATAATTAATACCGAGATATAAAAGCAGGCACCCAAAGTCTGTAATGACGGCAGACATTACATTTAAACAGGCTTAAAAGTGTGTTAGATTTTTATTGCTCAAAAGTGTCACAACGATTAATCACGTAGTGTTATATTAAGTTCGTAACCTCATAATTCCTTTGCTATAAAATCATGTCTCAAAACCAAAGCGCTTAATACAACTAAATGTCTGTGAAATGTAATCTTGTCTTCAAGTGCTCAGAATTCCTGTATTATCCACTCGTCCTTCTTTTAAATATAACGTGTTATTTGTCTTCTTATTTTCAGCTCCAACACCAACGCAGGAGCATAAGAAGGATAATTATAAGGAGGACAACGAACTAGGCACTAATGTTGATACTGGGCTTAAAGACACCGATAATTGACGGTCAATGGAATGTTGGGGATTAGGCATGAGGAAAGCAAGACGAATATCTGTAAAATAGCTGCTTTTGCACTGAAATGTTGCAATGGAGGCCCGACTGTAATTGAAATAATGAGTTTACAAGTTTACAATTGAATTAAAAACAATAAAAACCCAATTGTAGCATTTATTTCGAAACATTTAAACAGCAATTTAAATGATCATTATATTTAGTCCATAATCGGTTAACAGTGATAGAGAAAATAGTATATTGCTGCGTTTATACAGTCATGTCATTTAACAATCAGATGGTCCTAAAAAAACATGCCAAGTAAATGATGAATAGATGTACCGTTGCAAGTACAGTTGCACATGGAAATTGTGTATAATTATACTGTCAATACAAATTGAGAAGGCTGTACCAAAACGACATCATTAAGTTCATGCTTCTTTGACGTCGCGAACATCGTTTACAAATTTGATATTCTACAGTGGCATGGTATTGTATAATCCTTGTTTGTCTGACTTGTTTCTTCCTTTTTGAACCATATGATAAACAAGTATCTGACACCCATTGTGATGTGTATAACATGTATAAAAATACATATATGAAATTTGTTATAAACACTTTTCATTTATGCTCTTTAGATGCTCATTTAAAAACTTTTTTCTGAACATATTTAATTTGTTTTGTATTACATTATTTCAGATGTATAATACATGACTATTTCTTTACCGGACTTATTACAAGTATATACTTTTAAGTGATTTAAAGTGTTAGACGCAGTGTACTTAATGTTACTGAAAGAAAAAATTCAATCGCAATGTTACTGTAAGAAAAAAGTTCATTTCGCCATAATCTGGGTAAATAAGATTACAGGCAATGTTTGTTATGCTATGTTATAATTACAGGGTAACCTCTACTTGCGTGTGTTTTCAACAATTTTAAAATTGTAGCAGGATATTTAAAACGCTCCCCATAAATTGATATAAAATAGCAATTTCTATTTCCCACAGATGTGCAAAAATAGTAACTATGACATCCACGCACACAATTTTATTATTCCTATATGATTTCGTTGGCGTTACCCTAACATGATTACATAACAAAATAAACGGTTTGAGGTTCAATGAGTTTTGTTTATCGTGGTTTTATTGACCAGTATACGCCCACACAAACAAAAATGGATAAAGTGTATGAACCACAGCCTTTCAGTAATTATTTACATCGTTACTGAAATGTTCAAACCTCACGCCATGACTGTGTTGAGATGAGCATTCGTTGTGTATGCTCGCTACATATGACATTAAATATGTGCAGTGGTGATCACATAGTATGCAGAAGTAAGATAATTGCGTTCAGTAGATCTGACATTATATGTAGTGCACTTTCCATAATTATGTGAGTTTTATCTGACTTCAGTTCAAACCTCAATTTGTTAAGTGATTTTCTTATATCCCGTTCATCTTGGTTTATATTCGCTTTATGAAGTTGATATGTCCACTTGTTTCGAAGCATCTCTATTCGTTTTTGATGTTATCTTGCAGATCGCAGAGATTGTAATAGAGTGCCTCTCTTTCCTTTAGCCGTATGACTTTTACAAATGCCAAGTTAATAAAGTGTCCTAGGGTTGTAGGGATTTTCTACCTTTTGTTTTGCTGACATTTTGAGAGTTTTAAAGCCTTTAGAGTGTAGTGTAAAATCTTTTCAAAATCCCTTAACATGATCACAACACATTTTTCTTCTTCATTTCTTTTAACAAAACTTTAACACACCTGTAGTAGGTTAGCGCTGCCTATTGCACTTCATAGATGGACACGTGGAAAGTATACTCACCGTCAATAGAAAGTTACCACTCTGGTAATTACTACCATCTGTAAGTTATTGGTAAAAGACAAATGCGGTTCCCCGTCAATAGAAAGTTACCACTTTGGTAATTACTACCATCTGTAAGTAATTTGTAAAAGACAAATGCGGGTTATATAACCCACTTTGTCTTTTATCAATAACTTACAGATGGTAGTAATTACCAGAGTGGTAACTTTCTATTGACGGTGAGTATATAATAGGTTTGCGAGATGGAATAATGGATCGGGAGTTCATATCCACTTTACCAGCAATCTTTACATAATCGTTTTGCACATAGATAGTTTCTAAAATCTGATGAAACGAAACGAAGTACAAAAAGATTCATGAAGTATTTTGATGAATGGCTGGCCGAGAAGAAACTATTCACTTTGTCACCTTTTGACACGTAACTGTTATAGAAAACTGCTCGAGAATTACCGTTTTGTCTTACATACGTCAGATCGATCATTGCAATAGCAGGAAAAGAACTGTAAAAGCAACCGAACACGACACATATATAAATATTGCAGTCTCGGTTTAAGTTAGAATGTTGATGGGTATTAATAAAAGTGTATTTACTACAAACCCGTACAAATCCGCACGGTTAATGTTAATAATGTTCACACGCCCTTGAAACTTAATGTACTCCAAATGTTCGAAAAATTGTCAAGGTAAATATTTTTAAGGTGGTATCATTTTGTCATGGAACATCTGAAGTGGGTTGTGTGTGTGAGATTCCTATTTTATGAAAATAAATTTGTTTTTCTGACTTCAACGGTTATTTTAGCTTGAAGTATAATTTATAAAGCATATTAATGTAAAATGTCATGCAAAAGTCAAAATATAAGATAAATATGTAGCAATTTCTTACCTTGAAAACTGACTTCCTATGGGAGTCCAAACTTCCTATTCTTCCGCTGTTGTAAACTATTACTGCCACAGGAAGACAGTCCATAACAAGGTCAGCTATGTCTTAGAAGATAATTCTTTAATGAACAGTAGAAATGTACAAAAACAGCTCCCTCCAAGTGACTATACATATAATTTTACATCCATATTTGTTTACAAGTTCATAAAGTAGGTCTTCCCAAAATGCAAGGCAATAGAAGCTTTTTGAAATGTTGGAAGGCTAATAATAACTTATTAATCGGTAACTTATGTACACAGTGTTATGCATCGTAAAAATACTTCTCACAATGATTTAAAACCACCTTCTAGGTACATGTTTCACTTGTGTCCATATATGGAACATTTATTTATTACAGGATACAGTTCTGTACATAGTATTAGAATTGGAATTTATCATCAATTATAATACATGTTAGTATTTTTTAGTCTAAATAAACCCTAATCGATTTTACTACAATCGGAAAGAAATAATATATAAGAGGGTGTTCAAAAAATTGCATACAGTGCTACAATTTGTTTGTAAATTGTACAAACGCAAAGAAACTTTCTGATTTTGCTGATTTGGCTGTAGTGCATTTATTTTACAAATAAAAAAATAATATAAGAAAATGACTATCTCTGTGACAGTAAACGTAAACGGGACTATTATGTAGGAATTATAGTTAATTTCGTATGGAAAATTGAGCACCATTGCGTTGTTTGTAAGGCTACTATTTTGAAACTTTCCTACGTTGTGGTATCAACATGTGATGTGACATTCATAAAACAATTTTCAATTCTAATGTCAAAACACTGCTTGACTACCATTAGTTTCGTTTTGTTAGACTTTTGTGGAATACTTTAAATTATTATAACTGCAATTTTAGTAAAGGTGAGATACTAAATAAAGTTAAGACAGCACTTTTCTGCGACAATTACGTGTGTCTATGAATATTCATCTGAAAATAATTCTTGCATACCTTTATACGTTTATTATGGATATATAAAAACATTATACTCATTTATTTATACTAATTATGATATTATTTTTCTTTTTAGTCATGCCAAAACACTCCTAATTATTAAATACAATTCATTTAGTCATGAATACTTCATTTGTTAACAGATCAGAGGTATTCCAACCTTCACTTCGAAAGGCAGATAATTCAATAATAACATTGAAAGTTATGTCCTATATTGTACACCATACCTTGCATTTTGAGAAATTAGTAAACAAACATGGATGCCAAATTTTTGTGTGAAGTCACTTTGAGAATGTTGTTTTTGTACACTTCTTCTATGGCTTAGTGAATAAGATTCTAAGACATTGTTGTCCTTATTATGGACTGCCTTTGTGTGTCAGTAATTGTTGACAAAAGTGAAAGTATAGGAAGTTTGGACTCCCACAGAAAGTCTGTTTTCAAGGTAAGAAATGACCACCAATTTCACTTTTATTTTGTTTTTGCATGACATTAAGCATTCGTATGCTCAATAAATGATATTCCGACCAGAACTTTACAAGTCATATAAGAAATGAACATTAATGAACTTATGATTTCACACACCGAACACATTTTGGCTCCTTGATATAACCTTAATAGCTTAAGTGTTCTGCTGAACATACAGATAACATTAGTATTTTCATGTTTTATTTAAAACTGTAGTTTCTGCGAATCTATGTTTCTCTCAGAATGCTCTGTATGAGATTCTTGAACCATTTAGTCGTTTTTTTTTGCAAGATAGAACTTGTTCAAGTATAGAGTACCCGAAGTTAAAGAAAACATGGCGTTGTTCGTGTAAGAAACACCTTTGAACAGTATCGCATCGTGATAGTGCTGATGTAAAAGAGTTAAGGTAATCATTTACTGAGTAAGTCAGTTCTATTCACAAACATGTTGCCTCGCCTTCAAAATAACTTCTTTACTCCAAAACTCTTTGAAAGGATAAAACTAAAAAGGTTCTTTGAAGAGAACATTCCTCTCGCGCCAGTACATTATTGGATATAATTATTATCAAATATGATGCAAAAAGGACAATCAGTGATTGTGCACAATCAGTGATTGTGTATTTATAAATGAAAGTTGTAATTTATTGGTGCAAACTCTTATTTCATTGTTTGTTTTATATTGTGAATATCGTTGAAGGATTACTATATCACTAGAATACTAGAGAGCTTACTCTTCGCAAAAGCCGTGATATTTGTAGAAAGAGTGTTGGACACGCACTATTTCTCTGCTGAACAGTTTCTCATCTTATTATACAATAGACAGTCGCTTTGTTTCGACTGTATTTAAAAGAAATAAGAATATTTAACAAAATGGTTATAAAAAGACATTTTATATTCAATTAGATTGATTTTTTTGTATCTCAAACAAACTAACAAAACGTTTTCAACAAAAAGCAGAATGTTTAATTTAATTCCATTTTAATTTTTTTTACAAGTTTTGCCACAGGTGCATAATTACATGGTCTAAAACAAGTATAGTTTTATGTTGTATCGGCTATCCATAGTCTTTTGTTCAATGACCATGGAATATACATTTTATTTTTGAACCTATTAAAATTCAATATTGCCGAACAATAACTTCGTTCATGCTTGTATCAATAATAGACCGCTTTTGTCTAGTTTGCTGAAATTTAAAACGCAAGTAATATTCATTCGGCTTGCGATAATTGAACGGAAAAGGAAACTACGCAGTAAGTTTTAAACCGTAAAAGGATTTATTTACATGTAAAGACCATTCTTTTTAAGACCCCTTGCTATTTTTTAATTACTATATACTATTTCTAGATTTACAGCAAATAACACTTTTTTTCGCTGAAATATGTATGTTGTCGTCAAATCAAATAAAGATTATACAAGAATTTTCGCGCACTGTACACAGCATGTTTGTATCTACTTTTCAAGATAAAATTCAGATCAAACACAATATGTCAAGCTATTACTTAAGGTATAATTCTATATAAAGTTTTAACTGACTATTTTGGGACCGGATAGATGCGTTATGCTGTCAAGAGTTTTCTGAGAAAATGCCGAACGACACGTTGTTTTGTTTTGTTAAGCGCTGTTTGTTTATCTAAAGTGCATGGGTTTTATGGTGGTGTCAGGGGACGCGAGGTGATGAAATTATTCATATCATTTTAAAATTGGACGAAACAAGCAGTGGATGTTTTCTTTATAATACATGTATTGGCGATACTGAATTTTCAGAGGCATGTGCGTTTTTAAGGATTTGCAAACATGCTTATTGGATGGAGTAATACAAAAACAAAACTTTCGGTTTTCTTAGAAAATTGAGTTCCCTTTTTAAACATAAATTAGATCATATTACAGCAAAACCTATTCTGAATAACCTGGTGCATATAACATAAATAGCAAACAACTTAACAGATAAACACAAGTGAATTTTACAGGTATAAGCATTTGCATTCATTCGTAATACTGAAGAGCATATGAGCAAAATTAGCGCATGAACAAGATAATCAATAGAATTTATCTAAATTCGATATAGTGTTGAGATAATACTGAAAGGAAAAGAAAAACCAACTTTAAGAAATTCTAGAAAAGAACTCCCTCTACTTTCGATTTCAAGGGCAAACTATTTTGATGTACTTTTCAAACCAGAAACTAAGTCTCACTTGCAGACCTATGAAAGTGAGGAAATATAGTGTCGCGTGACTGTATTTAAGTTTTGATGCTCAAGTTATTTGAAAACAAAAATGTTTTATTTACATAGAACAGACAGACACAAAAAGGAAATACCGTTTGCACAAGAACTCTTAAATCGCTGTTAAAACGTCAAGAAGTATGAAAGAGATATTGCTTAAACACTTATTTACAATATTTCACGGTCATTTGTCAAAAAGGTCAGAAATTTTAAGCAGTACAGCAAACTGTTTTGACATTGAATCCGAAAGTAGACAGGAAGAGAGTCTTTCTCAAATTTCTTGAAAACTCTTACATTATTTTGACGAATAACAACAACTAACTGTAGATCAGCGTATACTATTTTCAGTTATGAGTTGTTTTGGTCAATGAATTTCAGGGTTCTCATGCAAAAGTTTTTTGTGTGTTTTAGTATGTGATTGGTAAATAGAACATGAATAAGAATGAATTGAGCGGATAAACATTAGTACATCATTAGATAAAAACATTGCTTCACTAAAATCTAAGCAGCAATTTGTATTTTTCTCAAAATTCATTTTTGAAAATTTAGCCAGTTTTCGCCATTTACAATGCTTTTCTCCCCTTATATTATTGTATATCTAGATTCAAATTATTGTTTAAACATTAAAATATAACAGATCATTTACTTACATGTATTATGCATCACATGTGTTTGTATTTGAGTATGTCGAGTTATATGTATTTATTGAGCAAAAGAATTTTCATTACTTAAATCACACAAAAAAGGATTAACTGTTGAAATTTGATTTAGAAAAATAAGCTTCTTTTAATGACAACGAATTTTCCAACAAACTATAAAGTTCGCTTTGTATGCAATAAAATGATCTTAAAGAGTTAAATGTTATTTTTATGAAGGTAGAAGAGTGGATTTTGGCTAAGTTCATAGATATAAAATGAAACAGTCATTTTTTATGATCCAGAATCAAAAATAGCATCAGTTTTTTACTTCCCAATCACTAATTGCATTTGTTGGAAACGAAACTGGTTTAGTCTTTATAAATATTAATACAAACAACATTCAAGTAAAACTATAGCATGATAATTCGTGGTAAGAAGATTATGAATATGTACAAATATAAAAGAAATTATTCCACACTTTAGTCAGCTGGATCGCATTTCGATATCTAGACTTTGACAGTTATTTATTCGACGTCATGTTAAGGTAAGTCTAACTGTAATGATTTCCCGCGCTTTTTTCTCGAATGTCGGGAATACTCGGTTAACTGTCACTAACAGTCGACAATAATCGATGTTGCTTCGGCTACTATCGGCTCTGACGAGTAGCGTCGGAAGTCACCGAAAGCGAGCCGATGTTTGACGACGTCGCAAATTTATGCGCGGGAAAGCATTACAGTTAAACTACCTTAAAGTTTTTCGAAATTATTGTTGCAAGCCGGTTTGTTAATTTTGATTCTGGTTGTCTGGCATTGCTTAAAATATATAATTGATGTAAAGACAGCATTTAGTCCAGAGTAGTTATTTGTAGCTTGTGAATAATGTGACAGTTTTAAAAACATAAAAAACAACATGTAAAGGGAACTTTGAAAGAAATCAAACACGACAAATATGAAAATATTACAGGCTCGGTTTGATTAAGCCTGTTCACGAGCAGTAATGGAAATGCATATTACTGCCAACGCCGCCTAGCCCTGGGTTGAGCGCATCTCAATATTTACTCACATATATACAGTACAATTTTGATCCATCCCAAACGATGGTATGCATATGGCGGTGTACACGGAACCTTCAATGCGGTATTTTCAGATTAATACCATTCCATGTTCAGCGGCATATGGTCCCCTGTTAAATGAATGGATTTGGCTTAAAAGAGAAAAAAAAGTTACTGATTATAGTATATGAAAACTAATTAAATATTCAAATAAAATTATAATCATACAGGTTCATATTGTTCATATTCAATACAAGAAACCTAACCGAGAGTGTTTACAAGCGATTGAAACTTTATATGTACGTATTTTTAAATGCTCTATAGAGACCGGGTAAACATTGAATAAACTTTCTTTTTCAAAACGCGAATTAAACTATTTTCGGAAAAATGGTTATCATACTTCTATAAATAAAGAACTGATCAATAAAATACAGAAATCATTTGGCAATGTTAACTTGGCATTACATGTCCACAATAAAATACTAATAAATAAAACGTAGAAATGGGATTATTTGTCTAAGGCCGTGTCACTGATCTGAATAAAAATGCCCTTTTTGTAATTGTAATATTTGTCTCAATATCATATTCAATATTTAAATTGTAAAGATTTTTTATGTACTAAAATTAAAAAAGCACAAAACATAAAACAATGAAACAACAACAAACTACAATAACACATGCATTAGCTGAACGTGGTAGCGTCATACGGGATGTATGGATCTTACATGTGAAATATGATTAATATGGTTAAAGATCTTTAAACAATTCTTAGAAAGCCACAGGTCCTTGGGGAATGGTTTAAGCAAGTTCGTTTAAGCACCAAACATGAGACAGTTGATCAATGTTAACCATGAAGTTTCAGAGTAAATGTTTTTCACGAAAGTTAACTATGACCGTTTTGACATCGTGACACAAGCCCTTCTTATCATTTGGACCAGTACAGCTTAACCCGTTCGACTTTAGTTTTATTGTTATCATTCAGCATAGTTGTCAAATATGAATTTGTGTTGCGTTTGCTCATAGTTTGTTTTTACTTTCTGTCCAGGTTAAAATTTCAAGACCGATGGCAAAGATGGGCCACTTACTAGTTGCAGCAATCGACTTTGGTACAACCTATTCTGGTTGGGCATTCTCATTCAGACACGAATTTGAAAGAGATCTAATTAAGATTTCAGCTAAAAACTGGACGGGAGGTCAACTGGTTTCTCAGAAAGGTGCGTGGAAATGAAACATGTAATAAATGGACTGAACGAGTGTGAGATTTAGATAGAAAAAGATCATCTTCAAGGGCTATTTGTTGCGTTGGGGTCAACGAAATGCGATAATGTAACCGGCGTCTCATGTTTTCAAATAGTTTAGAATCCGTAATTCAATTTCCTTAAGTCACAACTATAGAATGTCTACGGTAGTTGTTTTTAATGCCTTTTGTGCAGATTGTTGTCTTACAAATTATTCTGCAATAATGGTTAAAATATAGGGAACATGCTAGATCTAGTCTTAGTCTCTTTATTACTGGAATTAACATATTCAAATATGGACACTCGTATATCTCCTAATAAAAGAATAAAAATGTAGCTTTATTCCTGCCTCGACCTCGTTTTACTTTTGTCTGTTAAAAAAAAATTCAACAATTTAATGACAGAAATGTTTTAATTTGTGCTGATAAAGTTTCTAATAATGTAATAATTTTTATTATAATGTGACGCTTAGACTATATTACACGTTATACATCATTTGAAACAAGAACTATCTTTAAAAAAAGATAAACGGCGTTGATGGAAAAGATTTATATAAACATGCATATAAGAAGGAAAGAAATATAGAGAGACGAAGCGGACACAGTTTGGTTATTTTAATTTACTTGTTATAGCTCTTGACGAACCCTCCTGCCTTCTTAGTATGACCTAGAGATTAAGCGACAGAATCATGACAACTCATAAATTCATTGAAAGGGTATCTCAAAAAAAATGTTGAAGCTGTTGCAACAATTTCATACGGTGATAATAAGTCGAATAAAGAAGCAATATCTTACATTAAATCTTGATCTTTATTTATTCAGTTTCAATAAAAAAAACTCTTGTAGAGTTAGAACTCAAGATGAATAAATGTCCTTGAAATTTAATAAATATATATAATAACAGCTTGTTACAAGAGCGAAATCTACCAACTTTTACGTAAATTAACTTTAAAAACTGACTTAACTGGTTATTTAAATCCTAAAATGTTTTTCTCCAATACAATTATCGCTTTTAAAAACGAAAATGCTCGAAAATGTTAGTGCCAGGTAGAAATACTTACACAAAATATAAAAATATTCACGGTAATCGTAAAGAACACCCACTAACAACAAATCGAAATAATCTAATAGTATTTGATTTTCCCGCTACATAATAATAAAAATCCCACTAGATACCTCTCCACCCTGCTAGATGCCTCTCTGGTGCAATCGAAATAGTTTTTGTTTATTTTCCCGCTACATAATAATAGAATACGAGTATTATTTACAACATTTCATTGGTCGAAAAACTAGGTCAAAAGTGAGCTTAGACAGCTAACGCCGAAAAAAGAAATACAAGACTTTCATAACAAAATTGTTTTAACACCCGCTTGATACGGCTTAGATTTATCTTATTATAGATCTATGGATACCCGAAAAGTATATGCAAACTGAAGAGCTAAATAGTGCGTATGCTTAAACACATTGGCTTCTTCATCAGGGAGTGATATTGTTGCTGCATATTAAAATACAGATTCAGTGTTATGCAAAGACAAGATTAGATACCTACTTTGCATTGATTGTCTAAGATGCACAAAACACCGTTATAAAGCAGAACTACTAATTTACTTAAATACTCTTAACATATTGTCTTATAACCATTAAAGAACAGTAGGCATTATAAAAACCTCTGGAAAAAAATCTATTTTGGCCTAGTCAAACTTGTGTGATGTTGTAAAGTACACACCAGGCGTTATTTTTGTCTACTTATAACATTGATAACAACCATGTTCTGTCTTGGGTAAACACAATATCCCGTAAACTTCAGCTTTATAAAGCAACCAAACCATAACAGCAAGCAAACCTTATTGACCAAAATTCATTATTAAAATGGTTTCGTAGTTACTACATATTACATGTACAAAAATATGAAAACGGATTTTAATACTATAATTCCCCATGTTTAATGGTGATTTCCCACATACAACATGTTAATGCGGTTTTTAATTCACGATTGGTTCTCTTTTCTATAACTTGTAACAATGTTGAACTACATGAAAAGGGAACTTTGGAAGCCACCAAACACGACAAATATAAAATTATTGCAGTCTCGGTTTAATTGAGCCTGTTCATGGGCAGTTATGGAAATGCATATTACTGCCCACGCCGCCTAGCCCAGGGTAGAGCGCAACTCAATATTTACACCAATAAACATTACAATTTTGACCCATGGACATATTTGAAAAGGATCTGTGGGTAAACATTATCCAATCAATTTCAAAGAAGACTGACTTCTACTTTTGATGTAGGTCTTTTTTTGCCATTAATAACTGAATTTTCGGTAAACACATTTAAGATCACAACTAATATACAAAATCAATATTCAAATTACAGATTCACTGTGACCTGATCATAAATATGGATCATAAATGTGGATTTTTTAAAAACTATTATTAGGGAATTGAGCGCAACATCCTGATTGAGGATGCAACTGGCAAGAAGCTTCCAGCGAAAACGGTGTTTATGCTATCGATAAAGTATTTGAAGGATGACCTTATTGAATCATCAGGCAAAAGGCTTGCAGACAGTAACATAAGAAACAGTGATATTCATTGGGTGTTGACGGTTCCGGCGATCTATAATGATGCCGCAAAACAATTCATGAGAGAGGCGGCTGAGCAAGTAAAGATTTTATAAAGGGGTTTTCTGGTATTATATTTCATTTAAAACCAAGAAATACTTCGGAAGTCTCTTTGTACATTAACGACTTTTATACTTTAAAAACAACATTTCGAAATCATATAATTGGAACTAGCTTTCTAGTCTTATTGAAACAAAATCTCCTAAATGCGAAACAAAATCTGATTTCGCTGAATATACCAGTTTCGCCAATGGTTTTCTCGTATAGGCAAACCCATTACTTTTATTTCAAAAATAACGCATTGAATGCTTCATTTTTAAGTCATATGCACAACATCGTTTATGCTCATAATACTTTAAATCTTTCTTTTGGATTATTATGTTAAAATATGTTTTCCATCTTGAAAATCAGATCCCCGAATGTGTTCTTTTATGCTAAGCTTTGTTTCGTTCAATCAATTTCAATCCGGAATCTCAGGTGACCACTTAACAATATGTTTGGAACCAGAGGCAGCATCCCTTTACTGTAGGCATCTTCCTGTAGAAAAAAATCTGGGCAGAACGAAAATGTCGTTGTCAACATTCAAACACGGTACACGGTATCTGGTCTTGGACGCCGGAGGTAAGATTATTCTGCGCGACAGTCATAAGTGTTAATCTAACATTAGTATCGGCATATCGTAGCTTCTGAAGCAGTCTTACTATTTTTCAAATGATAGCAAGGTCGATATTGTTAGATTTCGATATATCCGTGCCTAAGATGATGTTGTTTAAGATAAAAAGCATTTTTCATCGTACATCAGTTAACTGAAGTCAATACCTCGTGTGCTTTCTAATGATTGGAAATCAATCACATTTATTCTTTGTCTTTTATGCTTTAAAGAAAATTATTAATGCAGACAAAATACTAAATTATTTCCAAACTTACTTCGTAATCTGATACGCAATACCAAATGTTATCTGCTATACTGTGCTTGTAGAAAAGTTGAGAAGTTATTTGTTGCAAGAATGCATTTTAAACTTTTACCTGTTGACGAACTTATAACGAACACTTCAGGTGGAACATTTGATATTACTGTCCATGAGATACAAAGAAATGGTAACATACGTGAATTACACAAGGCTAGCGGTGGAGACTGGGGTGGAACTAAAGTCGACTTAGCTTTCGAAAATTTTCTCGGTGAAATCGTAGGTATGTAGTACTAAAATATTCGTTCGTAGGTGGTGACGTGGTTTAATGAACTACGCTTGAAAAATGGAGTAATTAATGGCTTCTGTTCTTCTGTGAAAAATAATGATTTAAATATAAGTGTGTATTTATGCCACTGGATTTATATTTTAAAAAGATTTGACTTGTAGCGTTATTGTAACCACTTCCTGATAACACATTTTGTATATGCATTTGACTTTTGAAGGTTAAAAGCCCGATTGACTGCCATACCCTGAAAATCATCTATTTTAAGAACAGTTTTCATTTTTAAAACAAGAGCTGGTATTATCTCTTGTGATTTTCCAATAGGATTAGTGTCATTCAATTTTTTTACATTCTTAGGTTAAAAACATAGTTCACATTTTTCACTCCATTTCATTTATAGGAAAAGACGTCATCACACAATTCAAAGATAAGCACATGGAAGATTATATCGAATTATTCCGTGATTTTGAAATAAAGAAACGAGACCTATCCTCAAGAAAAAATGCGAAAATCACTCTACGTATTACATTCACGCTGTCTGAATTGGTCAACGAAACGACAGGCTTTGCGATGAAGGAACGCATCCGTAAAACAAAGTATCGGGAAAAACTTGCGGTTCTTGGCGACAAGATCCGAATCGAAAGTGATGTCATGCAATCATTGTTTAGTGATACCATCAGCAAAATTCTTCGTCATGTGGAAATGCTTTTGAGAGAGCCCAGTGTGTCAGGTTGCGCAGCTATTGTAATGGTTGGAGGTTTCTCAGAATCACAATTGCTGCAAGAAGGCATACAGGAAAAGTTTGGCGGTTTAAGTATCGTCATTCCCGATGAAGCCGGACTGGCCGTTCTGAAGGGGGCTGTCATTTACGGTCACAATCCCACAACAATTGCGGAAAGAATATACAAGTTTACTTATGGAAGATCAGGATCGCATAAGACATCCAGAAGCTGCAGTCATCCGGTTGGACGGAGGGAGATTGATAAAAATGGAGAAATGCGTTGCTTTGATTTGTTCGCAATACATGTACAGGCAGGTCAAGATGTCAAGTTGGGAGAAGAAGGTGAAGAATTCCTAATAAATCCCTAACATGACGACCAAAAAGATATAGCATTGAAAATGTTCGCATCATCAACGCCACGTCCGATCCTCGTTACCGAACAGGGATGTACACAAATTGCGACCCTAGTTGTGCCTATCAACGATACATCATTCGGGAGAGAAAGGAAATATGGCATATGTTTCATATTTGGGGGCACAGAAATACAAGTGAAAGTTACTGATAAAATAACAGGAAAAAGAATAATAAAGGCCGTTGACTTTCTTGGTTAAGAAAGAAAATTGATAAAAATGAAAGATTGAAAGCACTTCGTTTTCTTGAGCGAAAAATCATCAGTGATTATTACGTACATAGTATGTATGTATGTTGGATGAAAATCATTTTAAATTTAAATAAAATGCTAAAATTAACATATTAACGATACACTGCAGCAATATATTTAATTGACGATACTAAGGCCGGTATTTCATAGTTCAGTGATGCGTATTGCGTGTCCGTGTTCGCTTCCGTGTCCGTTGCGCGATTTTTCAATCACAAAAGAAATCGCTGGGTATATTCCATACCTCCGTGTCCGTTCCGCATCGGACGGACACAAAGGTATGGAATATACCCAACGCATCACGGAACTAAGGCCGCTAAACCATACCTCCGTGTACGTGTCCGTTCCGCGTCCGTGTTCGTGTCCGCGACGTGGAACGGACACGGAGGTATGGAATAAAACCAACGTTATCTTTGGTGAGTGAAAAATCGCGGACACGGACGCGGACGCGGAACGGACAAGGAGGTATGGAATATACCCAATGATATCTTTGGTGAGTGAAAAATCGCGGACACGGCGTGGACGCGGACACGGACACGGATCACGCATCACGGAACCATGGAATACTTATACACTGTGCATGTGGTGACAATCGTCGTTGGTCGAATAAGCTTTTTTACCAGATGGTTTTTAATAAGCACCGCGTGGCATACTTTTTCTAACTTCTACTATGTTTTATTTGTGGCGAGAAATATTGTTTGTATACTATCATTTTGGTTTAATGTGAAAGTAAAGTCCATAGTAGATCCTCCCTCGTTCGAAACCTTACCAGAAATGGAACGAAGGACGGATAAAATTAGTGCAAAACGTTATATTAGTGATTGCAGACTTAACGCGGAGATGTACCTAAAATTAAAAAGCAAAAAGCAACTAACGGAATATAATCATTAATGACGTCTAGAATTCAATGATCACTGTATTTGCTTTGAAATGTTAGTGAAGACCGAACCAAAAGAGAAATGTTCTGAAACGTGTTAACAACCGTTTATAGTGCTACATGTTGATGATATAAAATTTCTTATGATAAGCTGTTGAATTATTTTCAAACAAATTGTCATTAATAAACTGTTCCATTTCGTCTTCTGAATCACAATTTTGGCAGATGAAGATCCGACCTTTAGTACATTAGTGCATTGCTGAATCTTTACATGTGTAGCATTGAATCCATCTTTCATTTGGAAGATTATTTGCCTTGGACCAAGGTTCTAAACATTTAGCAGAAAAATCGTTTTCATAAAATGTATCGTCACCTTCTTTAGATTAATTTGACCAACTGATTTTCTTTCACCATTGATTTTTAACTGTTTGTGTTTCTCGTTACGTAGAAATTTGTTTCTTACATGACTGTGTTATTGCATACGAGCATTTTTTTTTCACTAACTATTATCATTTTGTGGTTTATCAATAAATTATAGCTGTTTGAAGCTTCCTCTTGGTAACTTTTGATAACCGAACTGGTGCTTTTGGTTGAAGCCTAACACTCTCAGTTGAAAAGACAGACGCCTGCATATCAGTATTATTGTTAACGTTCATTCTCATTAGAATACTGCACACAATGTAACTGCCTTACAGCAATATATTGAGCACCAGCAATCTCACAATGAAGTGCAAGATGTATATCTCCTCTGAGATGTAAACCTGATCTTCCTCGGTCTTGAGCTTTAGGTCAAACATCGTGTTTTTGTCCACACCTGTAAATAAGTGAAGCATGTGCTTATTTAAATTAATATTTGTTTAGTTTGTTTCAAATGTGTACATGTACACTCTGAATATATTAACAGAAAATCCAGTAAATAAAATTAACTTTTATGATTTTACACTTTCAATTCTGACGTTACTACTACATACACAAATATTATTTTTCTAGAACAAAAACAATTGTTTACACGCATTTAAAAGATATTAATAAATTCAGTGCGTATTTGTGTTTTGAAATTAAGGTAAGACCTGTGTAATGAATACCTATATCCAGAAGAGTATCCAAGGGAGGTAACTATAGTAGTAAATTAGCATAGATTTCTATCATGCAAGAGGACCAGGGTTCAAATCCCACTGGAAGCTATTGTTTTTTGTAAGCCTAGAGCTTAAATAATTGGCATATTTCTTTTTTTCCTGTGTAATTCTGTCATTGAATATAAAATTCTCATGATTTAAACTAAAATAAGCAAAATAATCAAGATTAAAGGGGTTTTCGCTATCAGAATAGTGTTTATTCAAGTCATCAATTTGAAAATTTCTCAAACTGGACGGAAAACTTCTCTGAAATTTTGTTTAAATTTTGTTTAAGATATATAGTTAAAAGATGGTAAAGTTTGGTATATTGCACCAATCAGGATTTTGCACAATTTTCATTAATTTAGTCTCGGGAAATATAAAAAATGCATTTTTTAATTTATTTGGTCAGAAAATGTCATTTTAAGATAAATTCTGTATTTATATATTATATCTTTAATTGGTTTAGTAAAATATAACATATTTTGGATAAACTGTAAAAAAATTAGGGTTAAATTTATCAATAACAAAAAATTTTGTCACCGATTAAAGAAATTGGATACTTTCACGTTTTTTTTCTCACTTTTTTAAATTAAAAAAACTAAAAATCTCAAAAAACTACACGGTGAAAATCATTAAAATTTTGCATACAAGTCAGTGGTATGAAGCAGTTGATGAAAATATAATCAGATATTGGATTCTTAATAGTGCCTATTACACAGGTCTTACCTTAACAAACAATCTAACATCAAACTCTGTTCTTGTGTTGTGTAGAGAATGATAGTGTACTTTAAATACGTTTGTATTTGTTTATATTTTCCTAAATTAGATATATAGATGTTTTGTCTATATCGCCTTTTCAATTTAGTTAGTGAGAATTTATTTACTTTATGCAGAGCTTTATCAGAGAATCGCGTTGCTTTACAACAGGAATAAATTAAGCCAGATTCAAATAATTTACTCAATTTTTGATAAAGTTAAAACCAGAAAATGGACATCTGCATTTTTGAAAAGAAAATACGTTTTTATTTAGGCAATAATGTATAGACTTCAGAATAAACGTGTGGATCACACCATTTAAACGATAAGCTCAAAACATTAAAATTTTGAAATGTTGAATGTGCCTATAACACATAGTTTATAATAAGCACTGTACTTATACACCTTCTAAACATGTTATTGTTGACTGGAAACATAGTTTATAGGATTAAACACACAATGTTAACGAAATATAAACAAAAACGACTGCTATTTTATCAACTATCATGAGTACATGTATGTCAAGATTTACAGAAAATAACTTTATAACAAATACAGAGATGCATTACCAATTAAACAGAGACCAGTAACGTACTAACATACATGTAATGGTACGTATATGTATTAATAAACAAACTAAAAATTCAAATTCAATAAAAACTTTTTTGAATTAACAATGCTACACAAACAAAGTTATCCAACAGTTACGGAGGAAAAGTTACGGAGGAAAATGTATTAAGTTGGCGTATGTTGTTCATATCTTTCTAGATGTTAAAAGGTACATATCATCAGGTTATATGAAGCAGACTGTTTGCAATCTGTCTTCAATAAAAAAAAACACCAAATCAAGCATTTCAAGTGAACTATGTTCATAAAATAAGAATGCAGACCACTGTACATCACTTTCTGTGCTAACAACAACACGGGTATTTTCATCGTACCTGGTACTGCATTGTAATTCAAAAGACTTCAAGGTTTATTAAATGTTGTGAGCTAAATATATTCACTTATGTTTGTATAACTTTCATTCATGCAGTACAATAATGATATTTGTTTTAATTTTGACAAACAATTTGGAGTACTTACTTATCAGTTGCAATGGAAGGACTTTTTTTATATAAAAACTCGTGTGTGCAGCT
The DNA here is from genome assembly GCA_038501625.1 of Corbicula japonica. Taxonomy (NCBI): domain Eukaryota; kingdom Metazoa; phylum Mollusca; class Bivalvia; order Venerida; family Cyrenidae; genus Corbicula; species Corbicula japonica. Next base: position 12,423 of record JAZAYU010001102.1, on the reverse strand, counting down.
TACATTTAGACACAAGTTATACGAGGAAAATTGATAATCGTGCATATTTTTCCTTCGTTACTTTTCTAGCTTCCTCCGTAACTTTTCTCCGTAACCCAAAGTTACAAGGGTAAATTTTAATTATCTTACCAGCTCTGACCATATTACTTGACGGCTTCTGTGATAATAAGGAGGCAGTCAGTTGATAACAACAATTTAATTAGCACTAGAAGCAATCATGATACTTTTGGTTACGGAAGACAAAATTACGGAGGAAATTTTTTTAACATTTTTTATTAATTTTTGCAATAAATAATACTTATTTAGTGATGGTATGTATTAATCAATTGATAATCATGTAATTGATGTAAAATATTTGATCCATGGAATTAACATAGATTAAAAGAAGTTAAATACACAGTTATGGAGGAAAATTGTATTATCGGACATCAAGAATTTCGTGTTAGGGCTATGACCAACAAAAATATAAAAAAGCCGCAGGTGTTTTAATTTTAAATACATAAAATTTGATAATTGTATAAAATAATTATGCCTTTATAACTGTTTTTACCTTAGTTAATACCATCAGCAGTGAGGTTTAAAAATTGTTACGGTAAGAAAGTAGTTTTTGGCGACATCCCTTAAAACCAGAGTCATTGTTTGAAATGGCATCCAATTGCAACAGAACTTTTTAATATTATATTTTCACGTGCCTTAAACATTAAAACAGCAATTTTTTATTGCCAATCATAATATTTCAACAATTTTACTGTAAAAATTGATGTTTTACCTGGCGACATGCAAGGAAGCGATGTTACTAGACATTTAGCATGCTATTAAACTTAAAGGAAGTAACATAAATGGCTATCTCAGTGATGTTTGTTCTTAGAAAACATCAGATCTCTCCCCAAAATAGCAATATTTTATTTTAGAGTTTTAACCCCGAAGGTTTGGTCGTCCAAAGGCTGGCGACATGTTTTACTCAAAGTTGAGTCAATTTTTTTGAATCTGGCTGACATAAAGGTTGTAAAGAGCGCACACTCATCAAGTCATAGTTTTGATTAACTTAGCTGTAGTACGTTGTACTTTTCTGAAACGTGATGTTCTTATCTGTACTAAATATTTCAAATCAAAATAATCTTTGTTAACATGAAAAGCTCTTAAACTTGTAATCGGGTAAGTTTTAAGCACATTTTGATTATTCGATTTATACCAGATGCCGTTTCTGTAAACAGTTTCTGTCTTGATGATGTTGAACGTTTACAAAATTTAGTTAACAAAGAAGTTGCAATCTTGACATATTTATTGCATTGAATGCGCAATTTAAAATCTTCGTGAAATTTGTACAGAAATAATTGAAAAATTCGAAGCAGAACGTAGATACAAACCTTTTACATGATTTGGATTCCAGCACATTTTAAATCTGTTGTCAATGTCGGGTCTTTTAGTCGTTTTGACATCTCTGCTTGTTTTTCTGGATTTTGGTGGATTACCAGGTAGGCACTGTGTATAATTTTTAAAACTCTTTAAAAGTTCCCTTGTAATCTTTTTTTAGTTGTTTAAATGCATTTAATATCTACGAAGTAATAATTTATTTAACAGTTGGTTTAATGTAGATTCCTTGAGTGATTTCTCTGAGTACTTGTAAAACAGTTATGCCAGTTTATTGTGTAATGTGTGTTTAGTTGGTCTTTTAAATGTTTTAAACGAATTAACTTAAAACATATATTTATATTATGTTTGTATAAAATTAGTATGTATTATTTTTTAATATTTAAGATGAAAAGATCTCGCTCTGGAGTCCTTTTTGTTATATTTAACCGGAGCTATTTTTGATGGTTTGGACATTTCAAGAAATATATGTCAAGTCTTTGGAGTTTCAGATACATGTATGATAATGTAAAATTTGAATTTATCAAAATGTTTTTTAGCTATTTTACTTTAATTGATCATCATTTTGGGGTTCGGACAGGATATCCACTTTTAACTTTCTTTAGTAGGTCATCAATTATTTTCAAAGAGAAGCCGAAATGTCTTTCCTTTTATATATTCAGAATAATAGGGAAAAGATGATACCCTTTGTTTGAGCACTGAAAATGATGTCTGAAATGTAATATGCAACTAAAAAATATATTTATAGGTTGGTTTGGTTCGTACGCAGTTTCTAACGTCATCGGCACCGAAAATGACATAACCGAGAACAAAGAAGCTGAGTATGGTGGAAAGACGTATGATACTGAAAACAACTCAACGTATAGCAAGACAATAAATTTTACAGAAAATATTGCACTGTCGATTTCAGATTCACACAACACTACGTATACTGCTGCAGCTCCTGTAAACACGTTTGAATATAATGACCTTTCCTACCCTATACCGAACACTAGCCGTACTTCTTATCTTAAGCATAGTCTTAATCCTCTTCCAGTCAGCGAACAAATGGTACCCGTAGTAGAGGACGACACACGATGGATAGAACATAATGATACACAGAATAATGCATCTGAAACTGACTCACCGGTGTTTACGGTTGATGCCCCATATAATTGGGATTTTTCCACCGAAGTAATGTTTTCAGATAGTGAAAATATCTTGGTAACAACAACCGAATCTGACCGCAGTACCACTGTGTATAAAGATACTGTTGACGTGCAGACAGAACAACCTTCAAAAACGTCAAATGCAACGAAAGATAATATTAAAGTAAATGGCGATAACAAGTCAAATATTCAAACTACAACAGCTACAATAATTACCACAGAATCTTTACTAGTTTTTCAAACAACCTCGGAAAAATTCAAAGTAAATGTACCTGAATCACAGACAGCCTGCAAAATCTCGCGTGGTTGGAATCTGCGGGGAACCGACTGGCGTTGTTGTGGAAACTACGAAGACTGCTGTACATATGCGTCACTGTTTTGCTACATCCATGACGCAATATGTAAATGTTGTGACATAAGAAATAACTTCTGTGGACCGTTATGTAAGCCAGAACCTGGCTGTAAAGGAACAATGGAGTTTGATGGAAAAACTCAGCGAGAAGTCGAAGAGACAATCAGCGATGCGTATAGTGATGGCAGCGGTGAAATTGAACACATTATGCCACCTACAGAGTAAAATAAATGGAACTTTTCTGTATGGTTTAGAGCACATTATAACCTGATCATTTAGTTCTCTAAAACCAAACTGAAACTTATCGCTCGCAGTTGACATTTTCAAAGAAATCAGGCTGTTAAGAAGGACAAAGTAAAACTTTGAAGCTTAAAATTCATGACTAAAAAATAGTATCTTGTTGAAAAGGCAAATCTGTAGAAATTCCCTGAATGACGATTGCCTTATATGTCATGACAACATATTGCATTTTGGTACATGTATGTTATTTGTTTTCCTCTCTGAAGAATGTACTTTGTGGTGTAACTCTTTGTAATATTATGTCTAATTATGTACATGTATGTGTTTTTGTGATGTTACATGTATTGGCGGCGCAATCTCTGAAATCACATTTCAGTTATTATAAATTGTTTAAATACATTGCAGGCTCAATTTGATTGCACCTGTTTGCACTAATGGAAATGTATACGAGCGTCCTGGCCATTTAGCCGCTGGTTTAAGCGCAATGTTTTTCAAAATACAAATGTATATGGATCTTGGCCATCGGCCTTTAGAAAGATGGAATTATTTGTTTACGGTAACGGTAAGCACGTATGTTCTTCCCGACCAACGGAAGATAAACAACAAAATATGATCGGAACACTGAGGGCATTCATCAGGGGTGTATCCCGAGAATAGATAAAAGATTAAATTTTACTTTCGGCCCATGATGCTTGTGTCGATTCTTTGTGTCTTAACATCGACCGAAGGGCTATTTCATTTGGCAATCATATCACCATATTATATTAAAATCGTAACAATTTTATTAGTATAACATCTTGTTTTCTCAAATTTCACAAAATATCAGTGTAACGATCTTCAGAGCATTGAGCATTGCACTTGTATAAAGAAAAGTAACTCGTACTCTAATACCGAAATTTTATCTTTCGAGTTGTTTCCCTTCGCTATTAAAAAGGGCAGAGTCTGGAACTGCGTAAAACTAAATTTAGTTGAAAATATGAATTTTGTACTATTAAAATTGAATTGCTGTCTATACAAATTTTCTTAAGTGTAGGGTTTTATTTTCATGCAGACTATAATGCATTGTTAAGGCTATTTAAACAAGCTAAAATGCTTAAAGAAACATTCATATCTAAGCATCTGCCAAATCAAGTCAAATTCATAATTGTTATCTTTAAAAGTTCGTTATCATCTAGCCGAAGGTGCCACATAGTTTGGGTGGTGGTCTTTCAGTGCCATAGCAGAACAGTGTTCTTGTTTTTTTCTCGGATGGTTACAATGTTACTACCGGTATATTATTTCCATTCGCAAATGACAAAACGAATGGTTACTGTGAACGTTTAATGTTACAAAATTTGCGTCTATCGTGCGTCCGTCTGTCGCGTATCGTGCGTTCGTCTTACATGTATCGTGCGTCCGTTTAACGTGCATCGTGCGTCCGCATATCGTGTATCGTGCATAAAACGTTTTAAATTTTATCATGCAACGTGATTAAGGTACATGCTTAATCAAATTTATGCGATTTAATTTCAACCATTCATATTTTATTTTGAAAACATTTTCAAATTTTTAGAAATATCGTCCACAAATTATATGAATTGGCAATATCGTGTATCGTTCGTTTACCGTGTATAGTGCGTCCGTCTATCGCGTATCGTGCGTCCGTCTATCGTGTATCGTGCGTCCGTATATCGCATATCGTGCGGTTCGTTTGTAACCTTTAACGTTCACAGTACTGTAATGCAGAATCTAAAATGACCTTACTGTACCTAAATGGCAGTCTATAGGTTTAAATTGCTTTTTTTTCGACGACGTTGATCAGATTTTTAAAATATGACCTGTACAAAAGGAAAGTAATGTTTGTTTCTTCAAACAATAAAGTTGTTTAGGTACATGTATACATAATAATTATTAATAACAGTGACTCTCCAATGCCCGCTGAGTTGCATGTATATATATGTAGTTATTTCCCATTGACCATTGGTGCAAGGCAAAATACTGTTAAATATCAAACATGTGCAACTAACTCGTCTGAGAAATAATTTCCTGCTAGTTGTTCCCAATAGTTGATGGTGCTCGGAAAATAGTAAGATGTATATTGGCCCTCTTTAATTATAAAGTAAAATACACGTACAAGACGGCTTTGCAGAAATGCAAGAAACAAATGCTTGAATAAACACATTACTTTTAGTTTATATGTAAAATGTTAATGTATGTTAAGATTTAGCCAAAAATGTCTTGGACGGTTCAATGAATTATTTACATTACTTTTTAAATATTTTTTTTCTATGTTATCTATGGGAATATCTTCACTTAATCTTGAAATAACAAGAATCTTGATATTTATTATTTTATTTATTCTTAAAGATGTAAAATAAAGTTGAATTAAACTGTTGATTTTGTGCTAATCATGTTTGTTTGTTATAGGTTCAAAAGAGACATATAAAAAACAGAAATAAAATAGTGCTTGTGTTGCATAATTGTGTAATGAGACTAAAGGTTGCACTTTTCGAACGTTCCATGCAAATTGAGTCGTTGTATTTCTAATATAATTGTCATTTTTAAAAGACAGAGAATCGAAATATAGAACTGCAAATGAATCCATTAATAATTAGGTAGACGTAAAGTGGAGGAAAATCAAACAGTGTTAGTGTTTCGCGCAAAAAATACGAGACCTCGATAGCATTGGAAATGTTTTCGCAAGGAAGGTGTATGTTTTAAATATAAAGTATTTGAGTAATTTCATCAATAATTGACCTTAAGCTACATTCTTGTCTTTGTTTTATGTTTAAATGTGTTTCTTTAATTTTGGTGTGTCGCGATTAGCGCATTTTTAATGTACTATGTGAAGTTTTTATTAAGTTTGTAAGCGGTAAGCGGTGGTTCGTTGTCTTTTAAACTCCAAAAAGAAAATCTACATTCCGCCATTATCGCTTTAAAACATTTCCAAATTGCTACACTAAATGTCTCATCAATATATGTTACCATGATAATTCTATGTTTAGACTGTTCATATGTGTAAATAAATGATTCATTTAAAGACTTTATACACCATAAGCACTTTACGACACTCTTATTGAACGAAACTGAATTTGTGCTGTTGCGTTGCTCTTTATATTTATTACAATATATTGTTTCAAACAGGGTTTCCCTTTTACATTTAATGCAATATATTTTTGAGTTTCAAACTATTTTTCCAAAGTCCACATTCTGAAAGCATAAACAAGTTTTTATTCTTCATATATTTACAAATGTACCGTATACCCATCCACTTTACATGATTAATAACAGTTCAATATCTAATCGGGAGTGGTGATTGAATTACAAATTCAGTTTTGATTTTCGGCAAACTATGATCTGTGCGATTTATTAAATTGATTCAAATTATTGTTTACAAAATCCCATATACTGATATGAGTTTATTGTTGAAGATGTTAAACACGAACAGATAAATCGGGGTAACTGTGGAATTTTAACGCAAACAGGGTCGAGATCCGAACCTTATTCAAGTAGCAGCCACTGATAATGCAACGGCTACAGCCAGTGTCAGAAGTACAAGTTTCAACTGGCTTGAGTCTGATGCAGGTTGGAGAGTCGATAGTCTGTTAATTAATGATACGTTCAGTTTTTATTATTTATAATTATGTCATTAATATTAAAGCCTTTAAAATGTTTTCGTATCTATGATTCTTCATAAGAGCCATTTGATGTACAACAACAGCCCAATTCAACCAAAACGATAATGCACAGTAAGTTTTTAGGCCCATCTCCGTGTCCGGGTAAGCATCTATTATCTCGATCGCTATTCCCGCTCAAACGTATTTGGAATGATTATATGTTGGCACCCCTGTCCTTAAATTATGCAACAAGTTCGTGTCGTTGTTTTAAAGGTTATACATGTAGAGAAGACACGATTTGCGACTGAAGAACGGGCGGACTACCAACGGACGGATAAAAGAATAAGCTGAGAGACTTCCGCGACAAGAAGCAAGTTGTCTTCCTTTGTAAGCTGAGAAACAAATAGCTATAGTAGTAGGCCTTGTAAGTAGAATTAAGGGCAAAATTAAGCATACAAACGAGAGAACAGACTAAAGGACAACGTCGGGTACAATTATTGTTCTAGATAAAATGACACATACGTCCTTCCTAGAAATGGGTGTGACATATTCGAAAGGATACTACATGTATTAATAATGTGTGAACCTGGCACTTTGACAGATAGGAAAAATTCGTACAAAAACACGTACACTTAAGACTCATGACAAATTCTTTACGAAAACAGTGCGACATATCGATGGGTTACAGATATACACTCACACATTCCCGAGATGGTTATTGTCTAACACCCAAGAAAAGCAGATTCTTGAACAAGTGACACATACGATAAACTTATCTAAAAGAATAGGTTTCAAATGAACAAAACTAACTTAAAATGCCGTTAAGTGTTACGAATCTTGAATCTTTGGAGGCTGTTATGAAGTAAATGATATTGTCTCTACCTGGGAACGAACCCGCGCCGTCACGGCGTCAGCGCCTAGCCCTGCAATTCCGACGACGCAACCAACTTAGCTAACCGGGAAAACCATTAAAAAGGTTGATCGGAAAGCCCTGATATACGTTATCATAACTGCACGACATCGGAAAATGGTATTTTACAGATAACTGTACTGACTATATGTACGGGGAAACTTTTTACGGCCGCTACACTGCACAAATAGCGCTACTGTGAATTACAAATGACTCTACCAGGGAGCGAAACCGCACCGTCACGGCTACAGCGACTAGCCCTGAAATTCCGACGACGCAACCGTGACAACCCCCCAAAAGTACGGAAACGATGTAAAGTTTTGAAGCTGTAACTTTAAAGGCTACCGATGGAAGTGCATACATGCCAAGTCTCACGCCGTGAGGTAAAAACTCACGGAATTTCACCTACGCTCACGGTCTAACGGATAAAAACAAAAAACTCACATATTTTTGATAGTTTCTCTTTAAAAAGAAATGACATCTGCAGGGCAATTTTCAATGTCTCCAAAAAGTCCGAGGATCACCGAATTCGAAATGAAAGCGTTTGATTGACAGTGATTATTGGACATTATGACATTTTGTTTATTTCATCTGCTTCAATTACCCTGGGGCAATGGATTAACATCCCATGTTAGATAAGGTGTTATTAAATTATCTTTTCTTATTTATTGATATGTTTACTCAATCATGTTTTATGTCTCAGTTGGGGTACAATTTCAATGCAAGTGTTACAGTTTTCGGCTACGGATGGGTAAACGTCTAAGGGCATTACTTTGAAGGTGTTAATTGCCAAGAGTTTTGGTTTTAATTTGCATGTTGAAGCATTAATCCAGGATAAATAAAAACAAGATTTGTCAAACTTATGGCCCTTCTCTCTCCTTTCTGTAAAGCTACAAGAATAATTTTTATGCAAATACAACACTAGACTTTCCTCATAAATTCCAAGTCATTAATTGCACTTAGTGGATAATTAATGACTTGAATAGTATTAATTTTCAGAGACATTTTTTAAATAAATGTGGCATAAAGATTTTAGTCACAAATATTTTATTTGATTTTGAAAAAAATGTGTTTAATTGTCTTGTTATTGCATTAAAGTAAGTTAACTGACTGTAGTTACTTTTTATAAAAAGGTAAAGGTATATAAGAACATTAAAAATATACCATGTTTCGACACACTTTAGAAAATCTCACTTATTTTTGCTCGAATCTCACGTAAAAATGTCACCAGTCTCACTTAATTATTTTTCGATACCTGGCATGTATGTATGACATTAACCTTCGAGCTACAGACCTGGGTATTGGGGCTAGACACATCTTCTCACGATGGTGAACAATTGTGCCAAGAAATTTAAAAAATCCATAAAGGAATTAAAATAAAATATGGCCGAGACAAGATTCAACTGCTTGAAAATCTATATCTAAGAAAAGACCTCGAATATGACCTTGACCTTTGTGATACGAATCTGGGTCTTACGAATAACATATCATCAGGTGATGGTGAATAATTGTGCAAAGTTATATCAAAATATATCAAGTAGTTTAGAAGTTATGGCTGAGACACAAATGGCAAATTTTGGCCCAGGGGACATAATTTGAACAATCTTGGTAGAAATCCACTAGACTATGCTACATACCAAATATCTAAGCTTAAGGCATAAGGTTTCCAGTAAAAAGATTTTTAAAAATTGCCTTTTTTACAAATTGAGGGCCTCCGGGGCGGGGCAAATATTGACCCCAGGGCCAACATTTAAACAATGTTGTTAAAGGGTCTCTTCACAATACTCAGCGCCAAATATCTAAGATCTAGTCCTATTAGTTTCGGCGAAAAATGATTTTTCATGTTTTCCTATATAAATCAATGTTAACTAAGAGAACCCTGGGGCACGCCCAATTTTGGCCCAGGGCACATAATTTGAACAGACTTGGTAGATATCCACTAGACAATGCTACATACCAAATATCTAAGCTTTAGGCATTGACGTTTCCAGTAGAAAGATTTTTAAATTTTGCCTTTTTCACATATTAAGGGCCCCCGGGGTTGGGCAAATATTCACCTCAGGGCCAACTTTTAAACAAAGTTGATAAAGGGTCTCTACACAATACTCAGCACCAAATATCTAAGATCTAGTCCTATTAGTTTTGCAGAAAAATGATTTTCATGTTTTTCCTATATTTTTATATGTAAACCAAGAGAACCCTAGGGCGTAACGGATTTTGGCCCAGGGGACATAATGTGAACAAATTTAGTAGACATCCATTAGATAATGCTACTTATCAAATATCTAAGCTGTATGCATTATGGTTTGTGAGAATAAGATTTTAAAGATTTCCTTTATAAGTCTATGTAAAATGAAGTGACCCCTGGGGCGGGGCCAATTTTGACCCCAGGGAAATAATTTGAACAATCTTTGTAGAGTTCCACAAGAGGGTGCTATATGCCAAATATCTAAGCTCTAGGCCTTGTGGTTTCAGACAAGAAGATTTTTAAAGTTTTTCCTATATAAGTCTTTGTTAAATGAAGTGACCCCTGGGGCGGGGCCAACTTTGACCCCAGGGAATAATTTGAACAATCTTTGTAGAGTTCCACTAGAGGGTGCTAAATGCCAAATATCTAAGCTCTATGCCTTATGGTTTCAGAGAAGAAGATTTTTAAAGTTTTTCCTTTAGGTTGCCATGGCAACCAGAGTTCTGCTTGGAATTCCATTTTTTGAACAATTTTGAAAGGGCATCATCTAAGAATTATTCCTGTGAAGTTTCATCAAAATTGGCCAAGCCGTTTCAGAGAAGAAGTTGATTGAAGCAATTGTTGACGACGCACGACGGACGGCGGACATCAGGCGGTCACAAAAGCTCACCTTGTCACTTCGTGAAAAGATATATAAATGGTGTTTCCTATCCTATGCGATGCGCATAGGTTAGCTTATATAATATAATTTTTGTATTTCCCGCGTAAATATGCATTCAGTGTACCTTGCCGACTATCGACCTCGCCATTTGTTTCAAAATACCTGGGCCACCACGAATAGTAAGCGTGACATTCCCATGATCGCTAAATATAGAATGTATTTTTGTATAGGGATTTCTTCAGCAGATTGTTTTCAGGTCCAGTAAAATGGTAAAATTAACCGAAAACTTCCTCCTGGAGGGTTTGAAATGTAGAGTTTAGTGAAAAGTACATGCAAGCATTACATAGATCTATCTGTTTACAATTTTACCGAGTACACCTGCTCAACCCTGCACATCTCCCTTTAAGAAACTCACAATAATCATAGGGCTTAATTACAACTCATATAAATGCATGTTTTGAAATGTGTTGTCCTCATTTTTCATCCCTTTTTAGCTGAAAACAAGTTGAAACAAATGTTTACTGAATTCACGTTTATTTAAGTAAATTTTTTACCTGAGCAGGTAAAGCAGACTTGTTTCTGGCATATCTCTGATACTCCACTTTGTTGACTGGCTTGGCTAGTACTACCTCAAGTTTAGCATCTTCAAGCAAGGCACCTACAGAATAAAATGCAATTTTGCAAGGTCATCCATTCCTCAATTTTAAAATCTTGACCCTTTATTCCATAATTATATACCTAATAAATCGCATGTATGACTAGTGCACTTCCAGATTAGCTGCCACGTCCATGCTGTCTGATCAGGATCAGCACTGTTTGCTTTTTGGTCAGAAATATCCTTATAAATCTAACAGCGAACAGTGCAGATTCCGATCAGATGGCTGGGCAATAAAATATACTGAGGAAAGGTTAAATATGTCTAACCTTCCCCTTATTGTATTTCTTTAATCACTTTGGTTACCATTCTAGATCCAGAACAGCCCAGACATCCAGGCACTCTAGTCTGGATCTACACTGTTAACTTTTCAATGAAGCTAAAAGCAAACAGTGTAGATCATAATCGTACTGCATGGAAGTCTCATATCTGATATAAGCTGCACTCTGGTGGAGTAACGGGTAAATTATTATAATATATGCAGCATCTTCCACATTACTGTCCATGTGATCCAACAGATGCAAGTATTAACTCTGCACAGATTATACAGGGCTTTTTCAGCCAGTCTCCAGGGGCCGAATATGGGAACCATTCCCAATGCCAAATAGTGACCATTTTTCCCAATTTCAAGAAAAAAAATCCCAATATCAAGAAAAATGGAAACATATAATAAGACTTTTTAATTTACTTGAATCATATGTTTACTTTTGATACAAACTGGAAGAGCTCTGTAATACTTTCACAGTAGAGCAAGCAGGTTATGTGTAAAGCAGAATAATAAATGTTTAAATTTCCCAATTGGTTTGATGTGTCGATACTTTTTTCATCAAATTTGACTATAAAGCACATAAAAAATTCCCAATTAGGTCAAGGGCCTTTTTTTAACAGTCACTGAAAATGCCGTGTTATATCTGAACTTTAAGCCCACAAAATCACCAGGTTAGGTCTGTCTAGTCAACAAAAACAGGCCTGAAGATTATTTAACTGAGACTGGAAACCAGTCTACAATCTCAAGCTTCCCATTGGTCAGTTCTGTGCTCAAGTTCAACCAATCAGACTGCTGAATTCCCAGACTGTTTTCCATTTTCAGTTTTAAAATCTAGGAGCCTAAGACAGTAAACTTGTTTTCATAACAGTAATTAAATTTGATTATCCTCTTGATGTCCACTTAACACAATTAAGTATGTTTATAAAATTTGACCAATTGGGTAATTTAATTAACTGTTTTTGCAAGATTTTGTATATTACTGGAAGAGAATAAAAATAAGATGGAACTATGTTTCAAAGAAATTGAATAATAGA
>JAZAYU010001101.1:0-88079 GCA_038501625.1 Corbicula japonica | reverse complement strand
GCAGAAGTATCGACACTATTCTCCGATCTAAAGCAACTAACCAAGCACAAGCTTGAATTTCGAATTTGGTCGCCAATCTGAAGCAAATAATCTCAAGCTGGAGTTTCGAGACTGTTCTCCCATCTAAAGCGACTTACCAATCACAAGCTGCAGTTTCGAGATTGGTAACCGATCCAAAGAAACTAACCAAACACAAGCTGCAGTTTCGAGACTTGTACCCAATCCAAAGCAACTAACCAACCACAAGCTTCAGTTTCGAGATTGGTACCCGATCCAAAGCAACCAACCAATCACAAGCTACAGTTTCGAGATTGGTATCCAATCCAAAGCAACTAACCAATCACAAGCTGCAGTTTCGAGACTAGTATCCAATCCAAAGCAACCATCCAATCACAAGCTGCAGTTTCGAGACTGGTATCCAATCAAAAGCAACCATCCAATCACAATCACAAGCTGGAGGTTTGAGATTGGTCTCCGATTTGAAACAACCGTAACTAATCACAAGCATTCAAACAACAAAACAATCATAAACAAGGAGTATCGAGACCGTTTTAAAATCTCAAAACGTTTATGCTAGAATTCAATACCGACATCCATTAGCTTACAATGTTATTTGGACGATCACTTTATATTACAAATATATAAAAGATGGTGCTGTGTATTGCAAAGTCTTAAGTGGGTACAGGCTTTTTTTAAATAAAGCATTGATAACAATGTATATTCAGTTTAGAATATTGCACAGAAAATATACAGCACATATTTATAGGATAGCAATTAGTAAGGCACGGACGGATGAATCTGAAAATAGACGAAGTTCGGCTGTTTTTTAGCAGGAATTCAATTTTTTCCCGCCTGGAAATGAACCGGAGACGGAATATTTACAAAATTTAATTTCTTGTTGTCCAGGCGAAATACAAAATTATGTCCGCCCGGAATAAATAATTCCGGGCGTCATTTAGAACTTTGTCACTTCGACGTGCGGGAATTTCGTACTTAGTAATTTCAGTAAGATATTTTTACGATATTAAATAGTGGTCGTAGTATCGAGGTGGTCTAAATTTTCGGTTGGTCTTTATACGGGGTTTTACTGTATGTGTAATAGTAACTGGAATAGAAATCTGGATAAAGTTTCGGGAACTAACTCAAGTAATTTCTCGCTAAACACAACTCGGCAACTTCAAAATCTAATGAGCGATAGCTTGTAAAAGAGTTGTACAAATCCACTTACAAATTACTGAGCTAAGCGGAGTTAAAAAACGGGGTCGACGAGTATCTGTCATATTTGAGATTTTTAACGCAGCTTTCAGTAACATTACTACCAGTTTTGAATAAAGACACCAACCAACCCAAAGAATAGGATTGTTAGTGAATCTGATATTTTATAGAAACGCTTCCCCGACTAGAGCAATATGATTATAATTAAGTATGTTCGTGAAAGATGATAAAACTGAGTATGTAAACCAGTCTTTGATTTCAAACTTCCAATTGGTCAATTTTTATACTGTGTTCAATTTGAACTAATCGGATTGCCGGGATGTAGGACTGTTCTTCATTCTTAGCATTTTATATCATAGGGCCCGGGTTTTTCTTTTTAATTTTTACATTGTAGCTATGGTGGCCGTACATGTATCGTGCAGCAGAGCACACTCAAATTATGCTGATTACCCTCGGTAAATATTTTAAATACAGTGAACCCCGCTATTGAATGAATGAATGAATGAATGAATGAATGAATGAATGAATGAATGACTTTATTTATAGAGGGTAGCCCAATTAGTCAAAAACAAACTAATCTCCCTTGGGGCCCTCACAATAAGTATATACATGTTAAGTAGTAATGATAAGGTGTAACAAAACTTAAAAAACAACAATGATATGCAAAATACAAACAAAGACATGCAAAATTATGAAATCAATATACATATAATGTAACCGCTTTAAGGTAAGAAAATGCTCAATCAGGTTTAACTTATCATAAAACAAATCATCAAAATAATCATAATTTTAATGTTTTGGAGTCAATGTATAAGAGTTTTATTTTTTTGTTCCAAAAATGTGTGTGGTTAATTTTTAGAAGTATGTATCATCATAGTTCTGCTTTATCCAATTTGTTAGGTTTATGGTTAACTGATTAAGTGTTTTACTTAATCTAATACTTAAGGCCGCCTCTGAGACTGGATACAAGTGGTCTTAATAGTGGTGTCGTCTTAATTTCGGGCAGAAATTGTTGCAAACTGTAAAATAGGACATTAAAGTGGTGAAGAGGTGGTCTTTCCAGGTGGTCTTTAAAAGGGGTTGTACTGTACGATGTTCTGAGCAACTGCGGTGATAATCAGATGAATAAACTTTGGATCTCTCGCATTAAAACGCCATTGAGGCATGATGGAACATTTTTGAAACGTGCTCAGTAATGTTAACGTGTACAGAACCGTCTGCCAAACTGAATAGAACCAAAAACGATCTAGTTGCTAAGTTCGATCGCGATCGCTCTTAAAGGGAGATGTGCAGGGTTGAGCAGGTGTACTCGGTAAAATCGTAAACATATCGATCTATGTAACACTTACGTGTACTTTCACTAAACTCTACATTTCAACTCTCCAGGAGGAAGTTTTCGGTTAATTTTACCATTTTACCGGACCTGAAAACAATCCCTATACAAAAATACATTCTATATTTAGCGATCATGGGAATGTCACGTGGTCATTCAGCTTATCATTCGTGGTGGCCCAGGCGTTTTGAAAGAAATGGCGACGTCGATACACCGAATACATATTTTGGTTGAAGTGATCACGTGACAATCCCAAAAACCACCGCGGCTTTACGCGGGAAATACAAAAGTAGCTAACCTATGCGCGTCGCATAGGATAGGAAACACCATTTATATATCTTTTTGATAAAATATTGGTTTGAAATATTTTGGATTTAAATCAATATTTGAGCATCAAATAATGATATTCAACTGATTAATAACCCTTTTCGCAAATTTGTTCCATTAATCAATCCTGCACATCTCCCTTTAATGCCAAGTGTAAACACATACATAGAAAGAGATCTCTGTAGTTTGTGTCGTGTAAGCACCACCTAAGTTAAAAATTATGTGAGGGTCGCTAGATAGAAACTTCCGTTATGGTAAAATATGACATCATCGCAAAAGATGGCATCAACGTGAGCACGCTAGATTTATGACGTAGTTCTTGAATACGCATCGCAAATGATTTGAGATTTCGGTGAATAAATTTTATTTAAATTACCAAAGTAACAAATAACAAACCAAAAATTGTCTTTAATAAAATGACAAACCAACTGAAAAGAGAGTGATAAATCTATGAAATACTACAGTCAGAGTGGAAGTATACAAGTATTTTTACCCACTGGCAGCTTGACCAGCCGCCGCACCCCATGCCAACCCTTACTTGTACGCCCTTTTTTGTAAAAATGGTGTCAAGTCACTAAAATTATTCCATTCTATAAAAATATGCGAAAATACTCCATCAAAATCGTATTATAAAAAAATGATATTTCTATGTATATAATTGAATAATGGTCAGGAACGGCTCCAGACCCTAGCCCCGTTCGAGAGGCTGTTTCTCCTACAATACTGTGGGTCCCAGCCTGACAGCTATTTGATTCAACGCAAGAGGGTATTATCTAACGGTAAATGTCAAAAAGTCTCACCAAAGGCTCGAAATACGCGTAATATTCAACAAAAAATGGCCTCCGAAATGCAAGTTATTTTTTCATAGATTCTTCGCCCCCTTGCGACTTCCGGAAATCCCCGACGCTTTTGGTCGGAGCGTTCTGATTGGTAGAACTATTGACGTAGTCCGGGAAATACTTTGCACACAAATCGTTCGACCAATCAGAACGCTCCTAACAAAAGCTACTGGGATTTCCGGAAGTCGCACAGTGGTGAAGAATCTATGAAAAAATAACCTGCATTTCGGAGGCCGTCTTTTGTTGAATATTACGCGTATTTCGAGCTTTTGGTGAGACTTTTTGGCATTTACTGTTAGATCATACCCTCTTGCGTTGAACCAAACAGCTGTCAGGCTGGAACCCACAGTATTGTAGGAGAAACAGCCTCTCGAACGGGGCTAGGGTCTGGAGCCGTTCCTGACCATTATTCAATTATATACATAGAAATATATTTTTTTTAGAATATGATTTTGACGGTGTATTTTCGCATATTTAAATAGAATGGAATAATTTAAGTGACTTGACACCATTTTTACAAAAAAGGGCGTACTAGTAAGGGTTGGCAGGGGGTGGGGTGGCTGGTCAAGCGCCAGTGTTTTTACCTTAATTTGTCGAAACAAGTTCTACTTATACAAACCGGGTATATTTAAAATACGTTTTACACGGGTACATGTATTACGCCAGCTGTGTTAACGGGTTTATGTTTGGGTAACATCTATTAATTATAAAAATAACATTAAAAATAAAAGATGTAGCCGCCGACTTGCTAGTGCAAAGACCGTAAAAGTGTTACACGTAGTGTCGTTATGTTCGATAACATGAGGGTTACTTCTCTGAAATGAAAACTTTGGCAAATCTACTGAAAGAAATCGTTCAAAACAGACGCCATCCTCAAGTTTCAACAAGAAAAAATCAACATGATTAGGAAACTTAAATCATTTGTGATTCAATAGTATCTACGATATAAAATTAAATTCAATTTTTTGAATGCGTGTTAGGATAGATAAGACCTAGTGTTGTTTAAAAGGATCGGTGTTAGAAAAGGTGTTCTACCCAAAGTAATCTCATAAGAAACTATTAAAATAGCTTAATATCTCTTGATTTTTTTTTATCGATTGAACCAAACACACTTTTAAAGATGCTTTAACTTAAAGTGAGGATTTGTGAATTATAAAAAAAAATCAAAAATAACGATTCCGTTTTTATTCAAGTTTATCTTACAATATCTTTATGTTTTCAGGATCGGTTATCACAAAACTTTTTTTTTTCTTTTTCGCATAATTTAGTTAGATATATATTTTTTGCGATCTGTAGCTACCAGCCAATCACAAGCTGGAGTTTAGAGATTGGTATTCAATCTGAAGCAACTTACCAATGAAAATCACGAGGTTTAAGACCGGTTTCCAATCTAAAGCAACCAAGCAATAAGCTGGAGTTTTGAGACTGATCGCCGACCTGTAATCACAAGCTAGATTTCCCAGACTGGGTTCCGATCTGCAGCAACTAACCATTCATAAGCTGAAGTTTCAATATTGACATCCGATCTGCTGCAACTAATCACAGACTGGGGATTCTAAACTTGTCTCAGATCTGCTGCAAATAGCCAATCACAGACTGGGGTTTCTAGACTTGTCTCAGATCTGCTGCAACTAAACAATCACAGACTGTAGTTTCTAGACTTGTCTCAGATCTGCTGCAACTAAACAATCACAGACTGTAGTTTCTAGACTTGTCTCAGATCGGCTGCAACTAACCATTCACAGACTGGGGTTTCTAGACTGGTCTCAGATCGGTTGCAAATAGCCAATCACAGACTGGGGTTTCTAGACTGGTCTCAGATCGGCTGCAAATAGCCAATCACAGACTGGGGTTTCTAGACTTGTTTCAGATCTGCTGCAACTAAACAATCACAGACTGGGGTTTCTAGACTTGTCTCATATCTTCCGCAACTAGCCAGTCACAGACTGTAGTTTCTAGACTTGTCTCAGATCGGCTGCAACTAACCATTCACAGACTGGGGTTTCTAGACTTGTCTCAGATCTGCTGCACCTTACCAATCACAGACTGGAGTTTCTAGACTTGTCTGAGATCGGTTTCAACTAACCATTCACAGACTGGGGTTTCTAGACTTGTCTCAGATCGGCTGCAACTAACCATTCACAGACTGTAGTTTCTAGACTTGTCTCAGATTGGCTGCAACTAGCCAATCACAGACTGTAGTTTCTAGACTTGTCTCAGATATTCCGCAACTAGCCAATCACAGACTGTAGTTTCTAGACTTGTCTCATATCTTCCGCAACTAGCCAATCACAGACTGTAGTTTCTAGACTTGTCTCAGATCGGCTGCAACTAACCATTCACAGACTGGGGTTTCTAGACTTGTCTCAGATCTGCTGCACCTTACCAATTACAGACTGTAGTTTCTAGACTTGTCTCAGATCGGCTGCAACTAACCATTCACAGACTGGGGTTTCTAGACTTGTCTCAGATCTGCTGCACCTTACCAATCACAGACTGTAAATTCTAGACTTGTCTCAGATCGGCTGCAACTAACCATTCACAGACTGGGGTTTCTAGACTTGTCTCAGATCTGCTGCACCTTACCAATCACAGACTGGAGTTTCTAGACTTGTCTCAGATATAAAGCAACAAGCCTTTCTAACCAATCACATGCTGACGTTTCGAGACTGATCTCCAATCTACGGCAACTAACCAATTACAGACTGGAATTTCGCGACTAGTCTCCGATCTGAAGCAACTAACTAACCACAAGCTGGAGCAATTAACGAATAAGTGTCTAAAATGTTGATACCAGTCTTCGCTCTAAAGCTACTAATTAATCACAAGCAGTTTTATGACTTGTCTTAAGTCTGACGTAAATAACCAATCACAGGCAGGAGTTTTGAACGATCTGAAGCAACTTACCACTAACAAGTTGAATTTTCCTGACTGGTCGTTGATCTGTAGAAACTAACCAATCACAAAATGCATATTTGAGACCGGTCACCGACCCTAAGCAAACAATCATAAGCTGAAGTTTCAAGACTTCCCTCCGATCTGCCACAATTTACCAGTCATAGACTGGAATTTCGAGACCGGTCTCTGATCTAAAGCAATTAACCAATTCACATTCTCGAGTTTCGGGACTGGTCTCCGATCTTAAGAAATTAACTGTGCAGTCATCTTGTAGAGTAAACCACCGATATTACAAGATACATGTACAGGGAGCATCGAGAAATTTCATCAATTCATTGCCGAGATGCAGGACACCATTGTTTGAAAATACAAATTTGACACCAGAATGAGAGGATATTTTTATAATTCTCGATCATCTATCTTATCCGTTGTTATTTTTTTCTCAATTGCATATTCCCCGGTTTAAACTTACAATCAGATGAGTGAATCTTAAATATCACATATCACATATTACGCACACTATTCAAGCAAACTAAACCATATAATTGGACTTGGCGAAAACATATTGGCCTATGTGCAAAATGTTGTTGATATGGTTGTTTAAAATTGGCATTTTGGAGACAACTGAAGATGCAACATAAGTAGTTTGCATACATGATAATTGAAAAATTCTGCTCAGGCAATATTACTTTTAATCAGTACCAACCACTCAGTTGCTTTTATTACAGAACATGCTGGATTTCGAGGATGAAAATATTGTTTTCACAAAATTCGAACAATTTTAATGTCAATTTCATTTGATCGTATCAACACCTTTTTGTAACATTATAGCAGTCGCGATTTTAACTACGTGGTCTTTGTGTTGACTCAAGTAATTACAGTAACAGGACGAATATGTGCGGCAGATTAAATGACAGAATGTTACAAGCGAAGTTTCCTACTTTTTTTTTCCGCCGCTCGACCGTAGAAAGACATTCGACTGTATAAACAGCACATGTATGAGTTGGTTTATAAGGTTAACTAAAGTTTTCTTATATTTCTGCTTTCATCAGCGAGTGAGTTTCCGTGGCAAATAAACTGTACAGTGTGCAGGAGAGATAGGTTTAATATTATATGTATATATAATGTGAGTTCGAGACCTACCAGGGTTAACATCTTTCATGTGAGGAAGCTTGCAGCTGGCTTGCGGAACGTCGGTGGTTCTACCCAGGTGCCCGCTCGGGCCTGAAAATTGTCCGGAGGGGCACCTGGGGTCTTCCTCCACCATGTAAAAGCTGGTATTCCAAATGGGCCTAAGAAGCAATAAGCTTAACATCTGTTGATGTTCTGGCCTCTAATCTACATGAAACTACATGAAACATGAATAATGAATGTATTTTTGTTTTTAATTTTACGAAATTGTGCTATTACCTTTGAAAAGGACGTCGTCCGTTTCGGCGACAACTTTCCTGACAATCTTCATTTGTTGTTCGGCTTCCTGCTGAATGGCTTTGATCGCTGTATCTCTTGCTTCTATGATCTCTCCCAAACTTGCCACTGATACTTCCTGGACCTTGGCTAAATGGTCCAGTATAGACTGAATTGCTTGTCGTTGCTGCTCGCTGATACGTTTACTGATATCTTCGTCCAGGACTTTAGTTATATCACCCGCTGTGATAACCAAGGTGTTAGACTGCATCTGTAGACATGAGTTCTCTCATTAAATAAAGTTGTATTATTATCATTATTATTATTATTATTATTATTATTATTATTATTATTATAAGCAAACATTGCATAAGCAGAGCAAACAATACGCAATTATCTTGCCTTTAGACTTCTTACAGCAGTATGAACTAATGCGTATACAGTGCACATTGTTTAGTGTGACTTATTTATATCTAATAAGTATGAAACGTGGTAAAATCGCCGAAAATAAATTACTGATGAAATGATCTGACCTGAAAAACAACTTTTCTTCTTTAAAAAAATACAAGGGTATTAATGAAACTGAATTGCTGCGAAAAGAAAAACATGGATTAACTGCGGACTTTAGAGAACATGCTATTTTGACGGTAAATTCGGTATGGATACACTAATTATAGCCATCCTGAAAAAAACAACAACAAAACGCTAACGATGTTCTTGTCAAATGTAGCCCCTTAAATACTGATATTGATTTTAGACGACTCATCAGACTCATAAAAAGTTGGAAGAAAAACAATGACCGTTTCCAAAGCACCTGTGAAGAAAACCACTTGCAACACATTTATTTGTCATAATCTTACGTTAACGAAAAAAATTTTAATGATCTAGTCCTTGCAATTTATTACACTTTTGCTATTTGCACGTCATCTTTCGCCAATAACAGAATTAAATATGAGTATTTTTAGTAATTTGTAGCAGCAAGCAACAATGCCATACATTTTAAACCAATCATACATGTAAAGAAATCGAAAATGCGATAATTCCCATATCGGTTAAAACATATGAAAACAAACTGAACACATCGAACTGATCACAAATACCGGCAAATGTCGCCAGTCAATAGAAATTTAAACAAGCGGTGGACCAGACAGAGACTATCAAAATCCATTTCGAAACCAACATTACCTGGTTTAGCTTGTTGACGGCAACTTGAGCGTGCTGGTCATTAAGAAGGAACTTCGAGTCCCGAAGCAGGTCTCGGAGGGCATCTATGCACCGAGCAAGTTGTATGTCCGACAGCTCGTAACTTGCTGAGTGACGGATCTTTTCATTAATCATATCTCGAACCTGTTGAATTAATTGTCTATCATTGTATATGTTTGCTGCTCTTAACGATGTTCACTTTAATTTAAGATTATGACTTTTTAATTATTTAGAATTTAAGGGTTAAATGATACCGGTATGTTATTCAAAATCAAATATCCTCGACAAATCATACATTAACACTGATAAAATGTTGTTTTTATAAACCATAGTCAGATATTTGTTACTATGTATCTTCGGTCTCAGTTTAACGAGATCTATATATTTGGTTACAAAGATTCGTTAAAATACAAATTTTCCACAATGGTTATCCGGACTAGTTATGCAAAATTTACCTTAGAACAACTATTCATCTGTGTCGTCATTTGATTCTGGAACCTCGTGTTGTTAATTATGACTCCCAATGTACCATTGAAGTCGACCTCGTCAAAGGAATTCTTGTTATCATACCCTTTGGGAGGTAAGTAACACTTTGCGATCTGGAAGGCATCTGAGCACCATCTCGTAGCATCTGTGATTTGCCAGGTAGGTCCTTGGAATCTATGGTGTTTGAGTAGGGCATCCTTTATATTGTGGCAAATGTTGTTTGGACACTTCTGGTTAGGGTTTTTATTCGGTATGTTTGGATCATGTATTTTACATTTTCCTCTCTTGTCACAAAACTCTTGTGTTGGACATTTCAACATATTCGCTGTCGTACAAGAACTGCATGTTGTACCTAACGGGATGCCGTTCTTTGTGAAGATGGTTTGTAGCAAGTCTCTCTGGAAGTCAGAGATCTCGCCTTTAACAAACTCTGTCAAACCGTCTCTCGTAAAAAGAACCGCTAAGGCTCCTTTGATCCAGTTGTTAAATGTTTTCTTTGTCAATGCTGGATCGAGTGCAGTTGCCATGGCTTCTATTTTACATTTGTTAAATGTAACGCTGAATACAGTTAACCGAAACCTACAATTGAAATGCAATACATTCAACTCTTTAACCAAAGTTTGTTTTCAGATTTTTAATATGGAATCAAATTGCCCCTACCGGGAAGCGACAGCGCCTAGCAATGCAATCTCAAATACGCTACCGATTGGGAGAACCCCCAAAAATGTTCATCGGATAACCCTGATAAACGTAATCATTTCTGCATGATACCTTAAGCCGATTTTTACTGATAACAGTACTGACTATACGTACGGGGAGACCATTTACGGCTACCACACTGCACACATATCGCTACTGTAAATTTCAAATGATATTGCCCTATAGGGAGCGAACCCATGCGGCGACAGCGTCTAGCCATGCAATGCCAAATACGCTTAGCCTAGCAATTTAGCTAACCAGGACAATCCTAAAAATGGTTGATCGGATAACACTGATTAACGTAATCCTCACTGCATGACACCGGAAACCGATTTTTTACTGCTAACAGTAATGACTATATGTACGGGGAGCCCTTGTACGGGGAGCCCGTCACACTGCACTAATAAAGCTACTGTAAATTTCAAATGATATTGTCCCTACAGGGGAGCGAACCCGCACGGCGACAGCGCCTAGCAATGCAATGCCAATTACGATACCAATTGAGCTAACCTGGACAGCCCCCAAAAAGTTTATCGGATAACACTAAAAACGTAATCATTGCGTGACACCAGAAACCAATTATTTATTGTTAACAGTACTGACTATATGTACGCGGAGACTTCTTTTGGCCGCCACAGGCTCTTACAATGAGAAAAATATGACATATAGTTGAAATTTCAGGACTACTTGCATCTATACCGAACTAAAAACTTGTCTGAACTGTTATGTTGTGAATTTGCGACAGCTGGGATGTTATATATAAAAAAATGCTGCATTATGTTCAAACAAAAACATAATGTCAAATTATAACAACCTGAATATATCGAGATAAATATTGATTACAGAAATTTGAATAGATTTTAAACCATATGTCTTTTTTAACAAGGTAGTGTGTAAAATACATGCTAAACACAGTGTTTCTTAAACAAATGTGCAGGGGCTATATTTATGTTTAAATATGTGCAATAGTTCAACTTTTATTAAAGGATTCTTATTTAAGGAGTATATCTTCGTACACATCATCCGGATAGGGATGTGATTCTTCTGCAATTTCCTCCATCGATATGAGACGCATCTAGCAACTTATTTATGTAATACATTCAGGTATTATAGTATTATATTTCAAGTTGTTATACAATCAGTGAAAAATACAGAAGCGATTTTTATCAGAAATAAGTGATAAAGATATGTATGTTGCCTTTGTGAAAATTTACTGTTTTCATAAAATCCTTAATGTTTTTTAACGTGAAAACCATATGCTTTTGTGAAGTTTTCATGAAACCTCAAAAGTAAGTGGCGGCAGGTTTATGCCACCATAGATTTCAAAGAACAAGTCTTTAGACTGTTTCGTTAACCGATAATGTACTCAAATCAAGAAAACAAGTTAACATTGCCAAAATTGGCTATATTTTGTACTGAAGAAATGTAATACATCTCCATCCCCAGTTCTGCCTCTTCTCACCCCCCCCCCCCCCCGCCCCCCAAAACACACGCACAGACATCAATGAAATACTAATGAATCAAGGTACAGTTTAAGTTGTGTGTTTTATTTTTAAGGCCGTGAGGCAACTAATTCACCTGTTGTGATTATATAATTTGGATCACTTACAATTCATCTAATTTATATCACAGCAAATTTAAAACTACATTTATATTCGAAGACTACTTATGTATTTTGAAGTCAGATAAATTAAGAAAACTTTATACACAATTTAGATTGAGTTCCCATAATCTGGAGATTGAAACTGGTAGATATAACAACATTTTAAGAGAAAATCGTAAATGTAAATTGTGTAATCAAACCGCTGTTGAATCGGAATATCATTTTTACTGTGCTGTCCATATTATTCAGTGATTAGAAATGAACATCTTGGGAACTGTTCATGGCCTTCATTGTCAAAATTCACATATCTTATGTCTTCTAAACGTAAAAATGTAATAATTAAAATTAGTAAATTTTTGAAGGATGCATTCAATTTGAGATCAATTACCCTTCAGATATAACTTTTTTTCTTGTCTTGTATGCTACCTGCATGTATGTATTATTACATTGTATATGTAACCATTAAGAATAGTAAATGTTTGATGGTGTATTCAATTTGCGATCACTTACCCTACAGGTATAACTGTTTCTTATTTTTTTGTTGTTTCGTGTATACTGTCTGCATGTACTCTTGTATTGTATGTTGAATATGCCATGTTTACTATTTGTAAACTGTATCTTGTCTTTGCCATATTTATGATGTTGTAAATGGCCAAAGGCAACAATTTGCCGATATTGCCAATAAATTTGAAACTTGAAACTAGTAAAATCGAAATATCGACAATGTATAGAGCAGTCAATGATTTTTAAATGTTAATAAATGATTTAAGTTGCGATCTATTTTAAAGCAGAGTTTATTGAAATTATTTTACAAAACAACTCATTGATTTGAATAAAAGACATGTAATCAAAATTGAATCGTTCATTCAAAGTTTGTATAAGATCGTTGTAACTTGAAACTTGAACATCAAACTTCGATTCAATAACTGCGTCATAAAGCACAATAGGTTTGCGATAAAATAACAACTCTAATGTCTGAGGGAGAATGATATTCAAATTTGTATTAACACTAGATAAATGCTTACGATATGAGTCTAAGGCTGAACCTCGGGGATAATTAAACGTATCGATACAGCTGGGTAAATGAGCTCTGCTGTTGTTCCCATCGGGTGATCGTTTTTGGAATACAGCTTGTTATATCGGCCTAGCGGTTAACCTCGTAGATTATCGTATTTTCGGATAGATACAGCTGGTCGTATCGGCTTACGGCTGAACCTTGCTATCGTTCGTTTGTCTCGCAGATTGTCATTTGAAAAAAAAGTAAATCAATGGTGTAAATGGTTTCGAATGGTCTCTATATCGGACAGGTAAAAAATTGAATTAACTGTGTCATCTTCCATTAAACAAACCAAATGATTAATATTCATGTAAAGTAATATGTACTGATATTGTGCAATTCCACACGAGCTTGTACACTTCCTTACGGTTAAAAAAACTAATATTATAATGAACGCCTAGATAACCCTTCCTATATGAAATCGTGTTATGTGATTTTAGACTCCATGCACTTTTAATACGTTAGTGTTGTGTTCAACACTTATTCGCACCGTTCAATACTTAAAGCTTTTCGAATTCAAAGTACAATCTTGAATTATTATCCCCCGCCGATCGGGAGGGTGTATTGTTTTGGCGTTGTCCGTCACGTCGTCCGTCCGAATTTCGTTTCCGCGCTATTTCTGCGCAATCACTGGATGGATTTCAACAAAACTTTGTGGGAACCATCAGTACCAAGAGGAGATGCGCATATCGTCGTCTTGTTCCGGTAAGACCATTAAACACAGAGTTATGGCCCTTTCATAACCTATGCATTATGCATATAGAGCAGTACATTGTATTTGTTTCCGCGCTATTTCTCAGCAACTACTGAATGGATTTCAATGAAACTTTCGGGAAAGCATCAATACGAAAAGGAGACGCGCATATCGTCGTCTTGTTTCGATCAGACCATTAAACACAGAGTTGTGGCCTGTTGATAACTTATGCATTGTGCATATAGAGCAGTATTCATGTCCGCGCTATTTCTCTGCAACAGCTGTGTGGATTTCAATGAAACTTCCTGGGAACCATCAATACCAAGAGGAGATGCGCATATCGTCGTCTTGTTCCGGTCAGACCTTTAACACAGAGTTATGGCCCTTTGATAACTAATGCATTATGTATATAGAACAGTATTAGTTTCCGCGCTATTTCTCTGCAACAGCTGTATGAATTTCAATGAAGCTCTCTGGGAAACATCAATACCAAAAGGAGATGTGCATATCGTCGTCTTATTACGGTCAGGCCCTTTAACACAGAGTTATGGACTTTGATAACTTATGCATTATTCATATAGAGCAGTATTCGTTTCCGCGCTATTTCTCTGCAACAGCTAGATTGATTTCAACGAAACTTTATGGGAACCATCAATACAAAGAGGAGATGCGCATGCCGTCGTCCTGTTCCGGTCAGACCCTTTAACACAGAGTTATGGCCCTTCGATAACTTATGCAATATGCATATACAGCACTTTTCGTTTCCGCGCTGTTTCTCTGCAACAGCTGGATGGATTTCAACGAAACCTTTTGTGAACCATCTGTACCAAGAGGAGGTGCGCATATCGTCGTCTTGTTCCGGTCAGACCCTTTAACACAGAGTTATGGCCCTTTGATAACTTATGCATTATGCATATTCAGCAGTATTCGTTTCCGTGCTGTTGCCCTGCAACAGCTGGATGGATTTAAACGAAACTTTCTGGGAACCATCGTCGTCTTGTTCCTGTCAGACCTTTTAACACAGACTTGAGCCCTTTGATAACTTATGCACCTTTATAAAAGCAAAGCCTTACTCCTCCAGTTGGTGTGTTAGAAATAACCAGTACTCGACGGGGGATATAAATTAAACGAATTTGCTTGTTTACATCCAGTTTTCATCTTAATTTCATCGTTATTTATCATTATCTTATAATTTACATAAACAAATTTAATTATAATTACGTGGTATATATCTCTTCTGTAAAATTATGTGTACAATGTATATATCAGTAAAGCTTAAAAAACACTGCGCATGCTTTAACAGAAACTCCGCTTTTTGACTGTCGTATACAAGCATAAAACATTCGGCGGTATTGTGCTGGTATCCATCAACATTTAGCGAACTGCACATGCATACTTGAAGCCCCGCCCTCGTCCTTGTCGTATCGAAGCAAATATTTAAGACGCTTGGCTTGCGGACTGGGACACCATTCTTAACTCCAACAAATATTTAGATTGCCTAATATTTGAATTGACATACTTATATAAAACATGCTATCTCTCTTCCTCTCTTCTTTTTCGCTGCGTGTGGAGGCTGCGTTTTTTAGTGTGGCGATTCCTGATATGCATATATTACTTTTTTAGAACATTTTGCTAGTGTGACACGTGATTAACAGTTCATGGCTTAGTATGGCTAGAACCTATTTCTTGTGTGACACGTATTTAACCGTTCGTGGCCAAGTATGGCTTGAACCTATAATTGCTAGTGTGACACGTGGCTTAGTATGGCTAGAACCTATTGCTAGTTTGACACGTGATTAACCGTTCGCGGCTTTCTATGGCTAGAACATTTTGCTAGTGTGACTCGTATTTAACCGTTCGTGGCTTAGTATGCTCTAGAACCCATTAGTAGTGTGACACGTGATTAACCATTCGTGGCCTTGTATGGCTAGAACCTATTGCTAGTGTGAGACGTGATTTATTTGGTCACATACCACTTAAAACATATGCCAATCGTGCTTTAATGTCCAATGAGTATGATTTATTATATGTTTAATGATATAGTAAAGGGAGTGTTTTATTTTAAAACAAGCGTTGACTGTGTTTTAGTTGTTTAAATAAAAAAAGACAGTAAGTTGCAACATAATGGACAATTCAGTAAAGAGATACACGCACTAACAACAGCACAATCTCCTTTCACTGGACCTAGTTGTCTGACTTAGTACGTGTATGATTGACATGATCTTCAATAGACAATTCCTTCTGTATCTTCTAAACAGTCAATTAAACATCGAAATGAGTTACCAGAGTATCGGTGTGCGATCAGACATTGACCTACATTTTTCCAACTCTTTGACATAAGCTATGGTTGAAACTATGATTACTATAATTATTGTTTCCTTGCAACGCTATTTCTATAGATATCGACATTATCATTCTTGAGCAAACATGTCAAGTTAAAAAATGTTAAATCCCCTATGAAATTAAATTTTAAATTGTGTCTCTTTTATATTTTTTGACACATGTCAGCATCAAATTTAAATTAAATCGGGCTTCATGCAGACAGTCAGGCATTGACACATGTCAGCATCAAATGAAGCCGCGATTATCGGGTTTCATGCAGACAGCCAGACATTGACACATGTCAGCATCAAATTTGAATAAAATCGGGCTTCATGCAGACAGCCAGACATTGACACATGTCAGCATCAAATGAAGCCGCGGTTATCAGGCTTCATGCAGACAGCCATACATTGACACATGTCAGCATCAAATGCTGTCGCGGTTTTTGTTGCTTTATGCAGACAGCCAGACATTGACATATGTCAGCATCAAATCCTACCGCGGTTATCGGGCTTCATGCAGACAGCCAGACATTGACATATGTCAGCATCAAATGCTGCCGCGTTTTTTGCGGCTTTATGCAGACAGCCAAACATTGACATATGTCAGCATCAAATGCTACCGCGGTTATCGGGCTTCATGCAGACTGTCAGACATTGACACGTGGTCAGCATCAAATGCTACCGCGGTTATCGGGCTTCATGCAGACAGCCAGGCATTGACATATGTCAGCATCAAATGCTGACGCGGTTTGTGTGGCTTCTTGCAGACAGCCAGGCACGGTAACATGTCAGCACCAAATGCTGCCCCAATTATTATGATTTTATGCAAACAGTCTTATGCGTTACCAAATGCCTTCGCCGAATTTATTAAATCTGAATGCAGACATACATTGCTATGTGTTTCTGCAGTTATTGTAGCTTTTCTACAGGTCATCCGTAATATGGTTTATTTCAAGTCAACTTCGTACCTGTTATTTTGCTGTTCTTTAGTAACAGTATATGAGTACATGACTGAAAAACCTAACATTTCGAAATAACTTATAAATCCGGTTTGCCGTTTCTATTGTAGTCTCAATCATTCAGACGCTCTGATTTCGCAAAGGCAATCAGTACGTCGGAAGACATTGTGCGTTAAAAAACCAGACACTCCAAAACGAGGCGTGTAATTAGGACATTAGTATGGAACGCCGTTGTTGTCTTGTGGAATTTGTTTTTTAGACTGTCGCCCTGCAAGCTGGAAATCAAAAGACATATCATACGGCGACACGCATTTTTAACTGTTTATTGCGCCCACAGTCGTGTTCAATTAAGCTGGGTTCTGCGGTTACCACTGGATATGATGACAAGTTTATACAGATGTTGCAAGCACAATAGCTACCTTATGCTACCTTAGAAATATTTTATAATGAAATCATTTCAATAAGATCATCATTTTTCTCTAAATGTGGACCTTTTCGGATCAAAATTACGTCTGTAGTGAAAAACTTTGCCATACAACCATTTTTTTAAATTTCTTAAGATAACTTCAGAATTCTTTGGCATACCCTAATGGCGATCTTAGAAACATTTAACAATGAAATCACTAACATTTAATTTTAAAAAAGTCAATTATTTCCGAATTACGAAAAGACAAAAGTGTTAAGACAATTTAGAACAGTAAAGAAAAATAAAGCTTGAAAATCCATAAATTTCTATTTGCGATCAAACACAAAAACGAAGCATCGCAAAACAAAAATAGTTCAAATGCCCACATGATCAAAATAATACTGACAATATCCATGATTCTTCAAAAGAACTTTTAATTATATAGAGAGAAATCAACAATTTCTTGTCATCCATTTTCGCAACCATGAAATTAACGGCCAAAAAACACACTTTTACAAATACCTCTTACTGTATACATGTCATAGACAAGGTGATCTTAGATTTTGTTGTGAGTAACTCATTATTCAGGAAGGCATTTAAATTGATGTTTAGTGTTGCTTTGTTTTTGTGTTTGGCTGCAGAATTTAGGGATTTGTTTAGGTCAAACTAATTTTCTTTACTGTTCCATCTTTTCTAGACGTATAAATAATAAACATACATAATAAGATTTATTTATGCAAAGTTTGACGGAACTGCATATTTCCGTTAGTGAGATTTTGATATTCTTCCCTTTTTATCGATAACCGTACAATGACAACTGCCATACCATACAACGTGACAGTCTAAAACCATTATCACGAAGAGGCAGCATCGGCGTACCATATATTTGCATCCATTTATGTAAAATGGGGTAGGCAAGTACTAAACGTCCTTTGTTTTATAAACCATATACCTGATTTTGTAGCTCGATATCATATTACCCAAATTTCACTTTGTCCAGTGTGGGAGAAATACGGTTAAAGCACTGTTTACAAATTTCATTAGAAATCGCGATTGATTTTGGATTTGTTTACCATACAAAAGCGCCACCTGTCGGTCAGACTTTTTATATAGCGATGTCTCTAGACGTTCGTCAGAGTAGTGTGACACTGATCAATGTCAGAACGTCTAGATGATCTAGACTATTACTATTGTATTTAGTTACTCTACTGTTCCCGCCCACCCGTCCGCCCTTCGGTGTTTCAACCATATGATGTGGCATATTTATTTTGGATTTCTCTTTTTCATGTAGATATGTATCGCAAAGAAGCTGTAGGATAATGCACATGTGTTAATAGTTTTAACTATACTCTTTTTTTTGCTTAATTGAATGTAAGTTTTTTTTTCTGTTTCTGGATTATCGTTTTAGACAAAGACACGCCTTTGTTTAAAGAGATACGCAGTTTTAATTTAAATTACTGTACATTTAAATGTTGTCAAATATTAATACATGTTTACTTACTCGCGTTGTTTGTTGTTGTAAAGGAACATGTAGTTAGTGAATAATTATTTTACTCACGGTTAAAAGTGAGTAATTAACGCGTGTTACTATTGAAACTTATACCTGAGCATTCTTCATTCTATTCAATAAATGAGTAATGACTTGGTAAACAGTTTAAAACGCAATCGTTCTAGCGAGGACGATATACAAAAATAGTTTAATGCTTTGTCACCAATGCTCTTGCTATAACGATCATAGGATGTTAATTTCTCATAGAGTACACTCTTCAAACTTAAAACATAAACGTGTATATTATTACTTCTTTTTCAGATTGCCAATAAAATCACAAAATGTGCCTTTGTAAAGCAATGGCATTTAATAATGGCAGGGGAAAATTCAAATGTCACAAACACAGTGGCTTTGTGAGGCGGATATCCCGAGACCGTCATTAAACACCCCAACATTATTTATCTAACACCTAAGCAATAACATCATTGTAAAATCGAAAAAAATCAAACTTATTTAAGAATATTCAAATTATTCAAATAAGAAGAAATCTATCTGGGTTGCCGAGAACATACCCGTAACTAGTTTGTGATTTTTGTTTTTTTAACCTACCTAGATGTCAATGGATTACATAGTCAAGTAGGAAATTCGTTTGTTATTTGATTATACAAGTATCTTGGTTAGACTAAACTCGCAAGTTATCGTATATATTGATATAGCACAGTCTATTGGTTCAGTGATGAACCCCTTGGATTTTATGCTGGAGCTAGCAAATCCACTTCTGGGTTAACTTTATAAATTTTTGTAGTCAACCGAGTAAATTCGACCTTGCTGCTGAACCTCGCATGTCAACGTGTGTATAAATATAACTGGCTAAATCGGTCTTGCGACCATTTCTCGCAGGTTAACGTTTGTCTGGGTACAAATTGTTCAATTTTCTCCGCCCGTGAACCTCGTGGAATATTTTGT
Organism: Corbicula japonica; assembly: GCA_038501625.1. Lineage (NCBI taxonomy): Eukaryota > Metazoa > Mollusca > Bivalvia > Venerida > Cyrenidae > Corbicula > Corbicula japonica. The sequence continues at coordinate 68,174 of JAZAYU010001101.1, read as the reverse complement.
ATCCGAATTAGCTGGGTAATTTGGCTCTGCGCCGGAACCTTGCGGGTTATTTATTGTATTGAAAAAGCTGGATAGCTAGCTATTTTGCTAAAAGCTAGTTAGTTGGTATCGGGGTTAAGATGATAGTTATTTGAATACGTGTTGCAATGGAATAAATTTTGATTTACTTTGCTTGAAATTTTATTTCTCATTTTGGTTGGGTATATTTTCCAAATAATATAAATCAAAGGTTCCGATAGAAACAAACACAATTATACTTACCGATATTATTAAATTCCGTGCGAGTTGTACCGCATCCTTCAATTTAAACACCTGTACTATTTCACTACTTAAAGTTGGGTTATTGATAGCTTGACAGTAGAAAAATAGTGCTAGCAATTTGCATAGTCAAATTTCAAAACTATTCAGATAATTTGCCGTGATTGTATAACAAATACGGCTTTAACGACTGTCTTCTAGTAAATATTTTCATTGTGAGACCGATCTTTTTTCACAGTATTTTTAACAACTTCTGGTACGTAATCTTCCTCGTAATTTCATTTAAAGTTATTTGCATTTAAAGTTTAACTATTGCTTTTCACATCCAATATGGCGTATGTCGTCTAGTGAAATAAAGAAAAACGTTTCTACTGAAACTCCGCCCCGGTCACAACCCGTAGCGAAGTAAATATTTAGTCAAGCGTTCAATAGTCACGTATGCGACCTGGCAAATCGCAATGCAACTGTGCATTCGATATTCAAATACATGACATTATCAACGCTTAACAGTTTATTGGATATCGTTCACAGCATATGTCGCAAGGACAAACGAAATTTAAGTCAGGAAGTATGAATTGTCGATGTAAACCACTGTAATATGCGTCATTCTTGCTTGCGTCTAATGGCAGACTGTATATTATATAGCTAGTTATTTGCTGTCTTAATATGGAATGTAAAGATATATTGCCGGTCTGGTTCTCGTATTACCCTAGCCGCAGGCGAGGATTGATATAATCTTCAGACCAATTCGATTTTTTAAAACTTTTGTGAATACTTGTGTTTGTTTTTAACCTAACAGACTTGATATAATTATTCTCTGTAGCAATTTAAGCAAACCAAAAGAATACTGCTTCATACGTAAAAAGATCGGTTAAACTGCATGCATTTTACCAATTATAAAACATAATGGCGGACGACAACAACAGATGAGAGGCCAGAAGTGGAAATTAGGCATGTGCATTCATATTTACAGCCGATACGACAATAAGGACGTACATCGATGGAAATTTATCCAGTCAACATCTGCAACTTCGAGATATTGTAATTTAAAACTTTAAACGTTTATGTTTTGTTTTCTAGCACAGCATAGAACACTACATGTGCTGAACCCCCATCCAGCTTACGCCTGGTAAACAAAAGCGACGTAATGGAACGACTCACGGGTGTGAACACCCATCCAGCTTACGCCTGGATAACACAGGAGACGTACTGCAACGACTCACAGATGTGAACACCCATTCAGCTTACGCCTGGTAAACAAAGGCGACGTGATGCAACGACTCACGGGTGTAAACAACCATCAAGCTTACGCTTGGATAGCACAGGAGACGTACTGCAACGACTCACAGATGTGAACACCCATCCAGCTTACGCCTGGTAAACAAAGGCGACGTGATGCAACGACTCACGGGTGTGAACACCCATCCAGCTTACGCCTGGTAAACACAGGAGACGTTCTGCAACGACTCACGGGTGTGAACACCCATCCAGCTTACGCCTGGCAAACAAAGGCGACGTACTGCAACGGGTGTAGTATCATCGTATTACCAGTACAGACAGACAGAAAAACGTCAAGAAGGGACGTTCTGCAACGCCTCGTTAGAGTAGGTTTATATATAAGAAGGAGAGACTGACAGAAACACATCAAGGATACGCCTCAATAGAGACGTAGCTTCATCGTACAAGGAGAAACTGACAGATTTCAAGGAGTGTTTTCCTGACACGCCTCATTAGAGTTGTATTATAGTTGTACCAAGAGGGACAAACAAACTTTAAGGAGTGACGGATGACAACAAAAGATAGAAGGCCAGATGGGGAAATTTAAGCGCCTGCATTCGTGTTTACAATTAATCCATTCATACAGATATACACGATCTCAACCACAACGTCACTCCCTATATCCAGCTCTTACTTTTATAAACCCTGTTCCTCATGCCATAGAACCCTACAGTACTGAACACCTTTCCCAATACGGTTGTACTGAAGTCCTACTTTATATTGTTCTGTATCTCGACTTGATCACACCCTACAGTACTGAACACCTGTCCCAGTACGGTTGTATTGAAGTCCTACATAATATTGTTCTGTATCTCGGCTTGATCACACCCTACAGTACAGAACACCTGTCCCAGTACGGTTGTATTGAAGTCCTACATAATATTGTTCTGTATCTCGGCTTGATCACACCCTACAGTACAGAACACCTGTCCCAGTACGGTTGTATTGAAGTCCTACTTAATATTGTTCTGTATCTCGGCTTGATCACACCGTACACATACTGCAGAAACTACCTCACCGGGTTATCCGATAAGCGAAATTTTCGCTATATAGAACAAAGAAGGCACTTACAGGTTTAATGTGCATAACTTTTCTCCTGCTCATCTCAATCCTTAGGTGCAAACGGTTTCATAAAATTGCATCTTTGCTTGACATTTATATATTTATTTCATAAATATTGAAGTATATTACGATAGTCTGTTTCGAGGTTAAAGTTATCCATCTCAGCCTCCTATATACTCTATTGAAAATCGTGAAAAATCGGCGTTCTGTTCGTTTTTAATGAATTAATTACACTATTTCTATTGAAATAAAATCTTAGGTGCAAACGGATCCAAAAAGAAGACAAATTTATCTTTCAAGTGATATATTTGTTTCTTTGGAAAAATTATGTTGCGATAGTCTGTTTTGAGGTTGAAGTTAGACTATTTTTTAGTTTTTCTAAAAAGGAGGGAGCCGATACATATTGCGCTGAATCGATAATCGTTCTCGCGACCTTTACCTTATTTCGCGGTTGAATGGAGACGGTTTAACAAGATGCCATTTCAGCATTTAAATAAAACTATTTTACTCCAGCTGTAAAATGAAAAAAAAAATGCAAATTCGTAAAATCACAAGATCATGAATAATTTTTGTAAGTTGAAGAGATTAGACTCAATCAATGCTTTGTGTTTTACTTTCAATATGATTTGGTGTTGTTGTTTTGCTGGTGATAGTAAAGTTATGATAATTTTCGTAAAGTCAAAATTGTTGTTGTTGTAATATTCATAAAAATATAGAATTTACATTTTGAGGCACCGAAGCTTTAAACGTGACCAACCAAAAACGAAACAAATTCTGAATTTATTAAAGTCATCTATATGCATTTATCTACCGGAGGTTGCGAATCATCACTTTGTCCTTAAAAACTTAAAGTATGAAATTTCACACCTGAGCAAAGTGAATGCAAACGAAGAATATCTCTCAGGTGTTTATTCCTGTCAGTGCAAGATTCGAACACACATTTTTTGACATATGTCAACGGTTCCGCACCTGTCATTTAGTAACTGACACAAGTTCGGATGAAAAATTCTCAGCGAAAAAACAACAACAACAAACCTGACTTAAGATTAAGTTAAATTATCTTAACAAACGTATAATACCGAATTTGAAAAAAAAACATGCGTAACCTAACAAGATAGTTTATTTATATTCAATTACAAAGAATTGTCGAAATGATCGAGTCAGTAAATTTACTGAATAAATTCAACACTAATTCCTATTTAATATTCTGACTTCAATATGACTGAACTAAATTAATTGATTTGAACACCATTTTGCTTTATTTGTTTGATAGATTTATAAAATTAACAGTAGTTTTATTTTACAACAACTTTTTACATGTATTTATTATTTTAATTGGCTTTTAAAACAAAACAAAAATCTGCCTTTAGGTATCAAATATACGTCAACTGGTGTTTTATTGCACATGATTGTAGTTTAATTGTCCACATCCGGATTAAGTGCCCCGTTAAGCAGGAAACAATTATGTACACTGACCATCCGATTTGATATGTTTTACTTGAGACAGGTACAAAACAGAAGAATTATGCAATATTAAGTATGCAGAAGGCATTTTACGTCCTGAAAAATTTGCTAAATTAATATATTCTTTGAGAATCCATTATCGACTTAAATTGCCGGAGTGGATTTTTTTAAATTTAAATATTAACCCTTTCCTTCATACACACACCTTTATTGCATGGGCGGACATTGCAGATCCAGATCAGCTGGCACATCCGTGTCGTCTAAACTGTTCGTTTTTTGATTTGTTAGGTTATCTCTGACCAAAATGCGACCAGTGCATATCCTGATCAGATGGCACAGAAGTGCTGTGTGATCTGGATCTATACTGGTCGCACATGCGTAAAAATGTGTATACATGGAGGAAAAGGTTAAGACTGTGGAAGTAAACACGTTAAAAGTCTTGATAAATGATCAACGTAACACGCAGTACAGTCTGCAATTCTGTTACTTAATCGGTACATGTATTACCTATTTAGATTTCTTTTTTAAAAAATAATTTCGCAAAAAGTGTGTATCACCATCTAAATAATATCGTGTCATTACACGGGTTTATAATTGATTTGGGTCTACTCGGGTCACAAAATTATTGCTATACTCGGTTCCGGATATTACAGGTCATTTATAGTATTGTTACATGAATATGGATTTAATAATTTAAACCAAACTCAGGAAAGAAAGAGAGAAACTTCTGGAGTTGCTGAACTCTAAAGTGAACATTTCAGCGCAAACAGACCCCATTCCCGCCCCCAGCCCAGTTTTACTGTAACCCGCAAAGCAGAAACAAAAGGGTGCACGCTATATTAAATCGTTAAACATACGTGTTTCTTTCCTAACATATTTTAGTGTTTACCCTAGTTTTTCAACCAATCACAATGCTTTATTTTTTAAAATATCTCCTTTCTATTTCGTGTAGAAACTATTGTTATAGAACAAACTTTGGGGAAAACTAGCGTAAACACTAAGTCAGTTAGAGTCCAAATAGAGAAATCTACATGAAATAGACACGCCAGTCGGTCGCTACCGCTCCCTCCTTTTCCGTGTCTATTTCATGTAGATTTCTCTATTTGGACTCTAACTAATACATAGCTTCCATTTTATTATGATTAAATTAAATAGTTTGTTGATTATATTTTATGCTAGTTACTGTAATGTATGTGTTGAACTAGACTTCAAGAAAACTAAAATACGGATATGAATACACGTGTGTTTTCTGTCAAATAATCAACATATTCCTTTTTAATTTATTTAAAAGAGCATCTTAACCCCACAATCCTTATTACTTTAGTTAAATAAAGATACCTTAAGAATGTGCACGCTCTTATTTTATCGATTTTTGCCTTAAGGGTATATCGGTTAAATAATCTATCGCTCTGCCGAAGATCTTATCAAGAGTTATTGGTTTTCTGGGGGCCAAAAGTCCGGTGAGGTAGTTTCTGCAGTATGGTACTGAACACCTGTCCCAATACGGTTGTATTGAAGTCCTACTTTATATTGTTCTGAATCTCGACTTGATCAAAACTGCTTAAACCCGGGATTTCATATCACGTTGATGGAATTGATTATTATACTAACTAAAAGAAATGGAATGTTTCATTATTCAAAAACCAGGCGCGTAGCTAGTACGCGGCTGAATCTATATTCGTCTCTTATGAAAGCTCAAACATACAAAAAACTGCAAAATTGTTTAATTTCAGAATTGTCTGTGGCGGCACTCTCTAGCACAATTATGAATCTACATGGATAAACGGATAGCTACGCCCAAGCAAACTGAAAAGAAACCCAGGTAATGTCTCCCACTTTAGTGGCTTAGACCAATGTACATTACGTCCCAAAATATCCGACCGGAGTTGATATCGTATACTCGTATATGACGCGGTAATGCGAGTTAAAAAGATGCGAAAATGTATCAATAGCATAATAACAACTATTTGTGTATGGTGCGTACAGGATTAAGGCCATAATTCAACATCCTGTTTCAGGAACAGATGATGTGTTCATGCTCTACTAATCTAAAACACTGTGATGACTCGTAACAACATATAGTTTGTAACCAGCTTTATATGAACTATATTTAATATTAAAGCAGCTATTGCAATATAAGTTAGAAAATATTTGCTGCATTGCTTACATTATACTTGGCACAAACAAAAAGATGCAAATATCATATATATCTTCTATCAATACCAGTGCATCCAAACCATTTTATTTATAATGAAACAATGCAACCAATGGTGTTTTTGTAAAATGTGGTTCAATCAATTTCATTAAGTAAGGCTTTTTTGATGATTGAAGGCATTAGATTTATATATATGTAAGTGTCTGTAAACTATCCGCTAAATGCTGACTTTAATTGAAACTGATAATGAAAATTACCCGTACCCTATATAATTGAAAATAGAACCAATGTAAACCTAAGAAAGTGTTCTTTCATTGGACTGTGACGTCGTTATAATCGGACTTATCGTTACCCTACTATCGTGAAACATGTTAGGGTTTCCGTGGAGACGTATTCGGTGGTATATATTCTTTGCATAGCGGAGATGTATTCAAACCAACGATTACGCACATTCGAATAATGCTCCCTATATATTTTGATCAAAAGGATGATACAAACGATTTTACAACAATTAAATGCCATTAATATTATTTTCGAAATCGGATTACGTGGTGGGAGTCATTTGGCCAAGTGAGTTAATGGTGGGGAAGCATATACGTTTTCGCCATTTGACTGACATCCTGATTACATCAGTGACTAAGTGACAGAGGCTAACTGTTCAGATATAAATTCCGTCGCCGCGTATTTGTTCAAACGAATGTTACGCTTAAAATGTTATTTGGTCCTATTTGTCTCTGTTCCACCAACATTAAATAACACAGGTATTAACCTTCACCTGCGCAAACTTTTCTCCACCCACTTCTTAACTTAGTTTTGGAAACATATATTAAGAGAGTACTTACTTAAATCAGAATCTGAATAAGAACGACCTGCAAACAGATTTCAAACCCTTCGGATTATATTTTACCACGAGAGTGTTGTCGGAAGCGGTGTAGAGTAGTTCGAGTTATTGATTAAAGACAGTTTTATATGAACAAAAGCTGCTGAACATTGTAAACGTTTTATTTCAAATTTAACATATCAACACGGGGTAATTTTATATCAGATCAATTTGCTGACATTATATGAAACTTAAAGAGGGTAGATATGATCTCCGGTGACTTAAATGTAAATTTCATGCTAATGATTTCAGGGAATAAAGAGTACACATGAATACACGTTGAGACAAGGACATGTTCTATATATAGTTTGTACAGTGTTATGTTGCAGTATCAAAACATTATCAAATTTAATTCTAATTTGTAAAAAGGACACATTATCACACCATTCTTCTTGAGGAAGTGTTTATGTTCCCTGTTGTTCGTTTCACTTAGGTGGCGTGTTATGCCTCTTTCAATGAGATATCGTGTATTTTTCTTTTGGCGACTTGTTGCAAAAGTCCAGCATTTACTGAACGATAAACGTATTAGAGATTGATAAACTAAGTATATTAACATTTTAGACACAAGATTTACTCAAATTGAGGCCATTGAATGATGTTAGTCTTTATATCGTCGGTGCAATTGTCCTCAATAAAGAGGCTGTCTTTGACAGACTGAGCCCGTTGAATATTGTTAGTGTTTATATCGTCGGTGCAATTGTCCTCAATGAAGAGACTGTCTTCTAGTGGCGTTGGTGCAAATGTCCTCATTAAGGAGGCTGTCTTTGTTAGACTGAGCCCGTTGAATGATGCTAGTCTTTTAGTGTCGTCGGTCCTCATTAAGGAAAAAATGAAATATGCAGATCATAAATTGCCACAATCAGAAATCACAGCCTCCCCACACAGTCAAGAAGAAGAGAAAGACAGAGCATGATTAATGATCAGCTTCGAAACAGACACCACAATTAAAACAATGATAACCGGAGGGGTTACCGCCTTAGAACGGTTAGTGACAAATTTGCCACTGGAGGTTTAAACCAGGTTCTAGGATGCAGCAATCTCATACTTTATGAACAAACACGTACAAGTTGTCTTGGTAAAATAACTACAACTCAATCATCAGCTCGACAAGGTTGCATGCAAAAGCACACAAACATATAAAACATAAGAAGCTAATAGCATTGTAGAGAAAAATGCCAGGTACTCAATGATCTTTCCGAGACCAAAACACCTGGAGTAAAATCAGGAAGAACACAATGCCAGGGATAAAAGAAACAGACCGAGCGTTTAGGTTCTCTTTCTCGGGAGGCTGTCTTTGTCAGACCGAGGCCGTTGAATTATGTTACTTGTAGTCGTCGGTGCATGTGTCCTCATTTAAGAGGATAATCTTCGTCAGAATAAGCTCGTTCATTGATGTTCGCCTTCTAATGTCGTCGGTGCAAATGTTCTCATTAAGGAGATCGTCTTTGTTAGACTGAGCCCGTTGAATGATGCGAGTCTTTTAATGCCCTGGGTGGAAACCTCTTCATTAAGGAGGCTGTCTTTGTAAGACTGAGCTCGTTGAATCATGTTCGTCTTTTAACGTCTTCAGTCTCATAAAGGAGGCTGTCATTGTCTGACTGACTCCGTTGAATCATGTTAGTCTTCTAACTTCGTCGGTGCGAATGTCCCCATTAAGGAGGATGGCATTGTCAGACTGAGGCCGTAAAATGATGTTAGTCTTCTTACGTCGTTGGTGCGAATGTCATCATTAAGGAGGCTGTCATTGTATGACTGAGTCCGTTGAATGATGTAAGTCTTCTAACGACCTCGGTGCGAATGTTCTCATGAAGAAGGCAGTCATTGTCAGACTGAGTCCGTTGAATGATTTAAGTCTTCTAACGTAGTCGGTGCAAATGTCCTCATTTAGGAAAAAAAGTGAAATATGCATATCAGGAATAGCCACATTCAGAAAAAAAACAGCCTCCCCACACAGTCAAGAGGAAGAGGGAGAGAGAGAATGGTAAATAAAATGATCAGTTTCAAAAAGGACACTACAAACAATAACAAAAATGAGAACCCAGGGGGGTGGCTGTTTTTTTTTCGGACTGAGCGCTTTGAATGATGTTAGTCTTCTAATGTCATTTGTGCAAAAGTCCTCATTAAGGAGGCTGTCTTTTTAAGACTGAGTCCTTTGAATGATTGTTTGGTATCTATAATTGTTGTCTGTAGAATTGTCCACATTTCAGCGGTTGTCCTTCTCTGCGTGTGTTTAAAGTTTACCAGTATTTAACGTCTGCTGTGGTTGGTCTTGCAAACTGATGTGTGAAGCGTGCTTGAGTATATTGTTGACCAGAATTAATTTCTGGTGTGAATGCTCTTGTAAGGGGATGACTTTAGTGTACTGTGTATATTGTCTTCCAAAATTTACAGTTTGATATGAAAGGTGTGTGTTATATTTTGTTTACCAGTATTTAAGGTCTGGTGTGACATGACAACTGTTAAGTGTGTTAATCGTATATTGTTGAACCGTATTCAAAGTCTGATGTAATAGGTGATGTGTTTAATGTTTTTGTATAAACTGTTAAAAAATATTTCATGTCTGGTGTAAGAGATGTTATTACACCTCACGTGATTAGTTTACTATATAGCGTAATGTGACGTCACAGGGAGATAATCGCTACTGTCACATATGCGACAGCATCATGTCACCCTCGCGTGGATCTAAAAATAAATCTTGGAAATCCGATTACAAATTAACTTCTACGCATGCGTAATTGACCAAGGGAGATAAACGCATTTTGATCATTATTTCTAGCCGCTTATTGAGCATTATTGATTTTGGACTTCCGGCGCTTGATTTTGTTCCCAAACGAAATTTGGTCATAGTCAAGATCTCTAAAAAAAACAAATGTTCGGTGTAATAAAATAAATATCACATCCCATTGGGGGAAACAGTACGAAATGTTAACCCTTGAGAAGGTAATGTCAACCTCGGCTAACGCCTCGGTTGACATTACTTCTCTCGGGTTAACATTTCGTACTGTTTCCCCCAATGGGATGTGATATTTATATAATATGCTTACTGTGTTTGTTTAAAGTATTTGGCAGTATTTAAAGTCGGGTGTGATAGAAGATGTGTTAAGTGCGATTGTGTATATTGCACACCAGTATTTACAGTTTGTGCGATAGTTAAGTATGTGTATGCGTTTATTATTTACAAGTATTCAACGTAAAGTGTAATATGCTATGTGTTTAGTGTGGTTGCGTTTAATGTTTACCAGTATTCAAAGTATGGTGTGATTGTTTATGTGTTTAGTGTGGTTGTGAATAATGAAAAGCACTTATCAAAGTATGGTGTGGTTGATTATGTGTTAAGTGTGTTTATTATTAACCATTATGTGTTAAGTGTGGCTGTGTATAATGTTAACCATTATTCAAAGTATGCTGTGATTAGTTATGTGTTTAGTGTGGCTGTGTATAATGTTAACCAGTATTCAAAGCATGTTGTGATTGGTTATGTGTTTAGTGTGTCTGTGTACAATGTTAACCAGTATTCAAATCATGGTGTGATTGGTTATAAAATGTGTTAACTGTGTTAATTGTGGTTGTGTAAAATGTTAACCAGTAGTCAAATTATGGTGTGATTGGTTATGTGTTTAGTGTGGTTGTGTATAATGTGAACCAGTATTCAAAGTATGGTCTGATTAGTTATGTGTTTAGAGTTCTAGTGTATAATGTTATCCTGTATTCAAAGTATGATGTGGTTGGTTATGTGTTAATTATGGTTGTGTAAAATGTTAACCAATATACAAAGTATGGAGTGAATTGATATGTGTTGATTGTGATTATGTATAATGTTCACCAGTATTTACATGTCTTGTGTAATACTTGATGTGCTTCGTGTGATTTTATATAATGTTAACCAGTATTCTTTAGTATGGTGTGATTGTATATGTGTTTAGTATTGTTGTGTATAATGTTAACCATTAACCAAAATATGGTGTGAATGGTTATGTGTTTAGCTTTGTTGTTTGTAATGTTAGCCAGTATTAAAAGTATGGTGTGATTGGATATGTGTTTAGTGTTGTTTTGTATGATGTTAGCCAGTATTCAAAGTATGGTGTGATTGGTTATGTGTTACGTGTTGTTGTGTATAATGTTAGCCAGTATTCAAAGTATGGTGTAATTGGTTATTATTGTGTTAAGTGTGGTTGTGTATAATGTTTACCAGTATTCGAAGTATGGTGTTATTGGATATGTGTTGAGTGTGGTTGTTTATAGTGTTAACCAGTATTCAAGGTATGGTGTGATTGGTTATGTGTTGAGTGTGGTTGTGTATAATGTTTACCAGTATTCAAAGTATGGTGTGATCGGTTTTGTGTTAAGTGTGGTTGTGTATAATGTTACCCAGTATTCAAGGTATGGTGTGATTGGTTATGTGTTGAGTGTGGTTGTTTATAATGTTTACCAGTATTCAAAGTATGGTGTGATTGGTTATGTGTTAAGTGTGGTTGTGTATAATGTAACCAGTATAACAATTAATATTTGAGTGTTTCTATCGTTCGATAAAGCCACATACCAAAAGGTAATTAGTTATTCGCAATTGCTGCGTCATTCGGAAACCTGTCTAGCAGGTTTATATGTATAATGATATATTTTACTTGACCCACAATATCATATTTCGGTATGATTGAATGGTACAAATGTATAAAGGATATTCTTTTTTCACAAAAAGTATAGAGTCACTGTTGCGCGTCAATATCACATTCTACCGAACAACATGATAATGTATTTGGTACGTTTATGCGCAAGTGTTGTAGTTAGCGTAAATAAAACTAACTTAACAGTGAAAGTCAGTATATTAGAACCCATCCAATCCCAACCAGACTTAGTAATTGAGAGCAAATGCTATTTTAACTATTAAGCAAACTTATCTTAATTCTAAATTCCATCCATGCAGTGAAAATATTTACGAACGGATAGGGTGAAAAAAAATCTGTAAATTTGATAAATTACATCATTTTAAAAATAATTCATTTGTGTGTTAATCTTTAATCTTTTCAGAACTTATTATGAACGCTCACCTTGCACTTTGCTGCAATAGAACATCATTAAAAACATTTGGTCACGAGCGCGTTTACACTAAAGCCCATTTTTTGTGGACTGTGCACAGGGATTTATCATGTGACGTCGATGAGCATCCACGTTTGCTACGAGCTGTTGTTAAAAATCCTGCCGCCATTCGCTTTTTTTAGTCCGAGCGGCAGTCCCAAAAAGCTTTTCAAAGAAGCCTTTTATATAACAAAGTTTCCTATTACGCGAAGCCTACTTTAAACAATTGAAATGGTTTCATACCCTGATATACGCAATAAAATGTCGATTTAATGCTTGAAGGACTGTCGATATTTAAATATTAAAATGAGCTACATTTAACGATTCGGACGAACAAAACAGCTCCTTTATGTCGGCAAAAGAAGCTTCATAAAACGATTCCTGGTCTATGTTTCCATTTCATGTTTGAAATATTTTGTTGTACAAAGATAAAATAAATCCGAGAGAGAGAGAGAGAGAGAGAGAGAGAGAGAGAGAGAGAAAAGAAAGAAGGAAAGAAAGAAAGAGAGAGAGAGAGAGAGAGAGAGAGAGAGAGAGAGAGAGAGAGAGAGAGGTGGGAAGGAGCTGAGGCGTCCGCAAAACTGAGGAAGGTCCCGTATTTATTTCGAATACGACGAGAAAGTTATTACCAAAGTTAAGATACAAAGAGGATAACACGATGTTTTTTCCTTTTCCTATGATTGATTAGGAGGGTTCGGTGAAGGTAGAATATGACATGCCAGATTTATGAGTTGGAAAAAGTGTGTTGCTTTTATTTCGGAGAAGAATAACAATTTCTATAGTAATGACCGCTTTCAGATGACTATTAAGTAAAATCATATATAAAAATTTATACTCTGGAGGTATTTTGCAGTCAAATTAAAATTTACTGTAAATCATCGACTGTTCAGACATGGAGCATTAATGATTCATTTGTGCAAAGAGAATACTATAGTTAAATGGTCAAGGTTTGATAACATCCTGTGAACAAGCTGCTTTTAATAGTATGTGCAATGGACGTGTTTTTATGTAAACGTGACAATTTTTGTAAAGCTATTTCTGTTGAAATGGCATGTAATTTAAATCTCCAGTGATGTCACTGCAAATGATTTTATAATGTTCCCAATCTGGTGACAAGGTCGTATGGTGAGGAGTTTCAATGATGTTATGCGTGATCAAATTTAAATGTAACATACATTAAGACACACAATAACATCCGTTTGGGATTTTAGCAATTTCTTTTCTTTCGTTGTAAATTTCTCTTTTATTTACTAAAACTGTTAGGCTAAAACTTCAAAATATAAATCGTGAGTTGTTGTACAGGTGTTAGATAGAATACAGCACGTTGTACCAAATATATTGAACGTTCTGACAGGGTCATACATCCGTTGTCAAGGAGAAAATGGATTGGTATGCAGGTGTAAGATAGAATACAGCATTTTGCACCAAATTTATTGAACTTCCTGGCAGGGTAATACATCCGTTGTCAGTGAGCAAATTGATTGGTGTGCAGGTGTTAGAAAGAATACAGCATTTTGTATCAAATATATTGAACGTTCTGACAGGGTCATACATCCGTTGTCAAGGAGCAAATTGATTGTTGTGTAGGTGTTAGATAGAATACAGCATTTTGCACCATATATATATTGAACGTTCTGACAGGATCATAGATCCGTTGTCTGTGAGCAAATTGATTGGTGTGCAGGTGTTAGATAGAATACAGCATTTTGCACCAAATATATTGAACGTCCTGGCAGGGTAATACATCCGTTGTCAGTGAGCAAATTGATTGGTGTGCAAATGTTAGATAGAATACAGCATTTTGCACCAAATATATTGAACGTTCTGACAGGGTCATACATCCGTTGTCAGTGAGTAAATTGACGGTAAGCCTCCCTAGTTCGTCTGTGCATTCTACTTTATCAATTTAAATCGTCTAGCATAGCTTATTAGCGCTTTTATTATGTGGTCTATGTTAGCTGTGGTTTTATAAACATTCTGTCGATTTGTACCATGGTTTCAACTTCTGATCTAAAGGTCGTGTATGATACAAATGTAATATGTACTGTTTGTCATTGTATGCTGTTAACTGATTATCTGGTCTGATTAGCCTTGTGGGATTATGTGATGGTGTTTATACTGTTATAGTTGGTGAAGACCGGTATTTGATTTTTTGAGAGCGTATGTGTAGTTTTATGTACTATATAACCAGTTTATTCTACACCATTTTTAACGCTTAGTCTAATTAGACTTCTTGGATCACGTGATGTATCATGGCAATATTTACCATTTGTATATCGGCTGGACGAGTTGGGAAGGTCGAGTGTATTATTGTGTATTAACTAATTGTTTTAAACAACCTAAGGCCAAGTAATGGACAAAAACATAACATAACTGCCTAACAAGTTATAACACACATACATGTGCCAGACGGACAGCAATACAAATGTAAACTAGCTCAAAACCAGCAACAATTGCATCCCAGATATTATCAAGACAATCAGAAACAATAAAAAAACAACAAGAGACCAGAAGACCTATGAAATCAGCAAGAAATAATGACAGGAATAAAATCAACTGATCGAGCTTCTATTTTCTTTCAATGATTTCCCTAGATGATAATACAATGCCATTGTCTCGTCGGACAAACTAGCTCTGGGTTGGCAACGTCGAAAACTGGGTTTTGTCAAATTCTCTTTTCCCGAAGAAATATCACTGAAATTTCTATTCCCTAATATATGCAGTACACATATCAAAACATTACATCTTGCTGTATTCTCGATGCAAGCACGTTTTTTGTATAGCCTTATGGCTAATATGTTTATTTCAATCGTTAAAAACTTAAATGTTGACTTAAAACTTTTAAAACTTACGTGTATTGCTGCTTTATAACGCTTACATTATGGTCGGTTCCAAATTCTAATCTACGGAGGGGAAATAAGTAGAAGTCAAACTATGCAACATGAATAATTAAAGAATTTTATCTATATTCAAATGTTTTGTACAATTGTGTATGCATTTGTTTTAAGTTTTCTATTTTTTTCTTTGTAGTAGCACATAATTGGCAACAATGATATTTCTGTAGGTAAAATCATTCATACTCATCATACTACATGTAACTATTTACCGTTGTCGGGTTCGGTTTGCGGTCCGCTTCCGATTCGATTGTTAATTTCATGATTGATAGTACTGTAACTATTCAAGATTGTCGGGATCGGTTTGCGGTCCGCTTCCGATTCGATTGTTAATTTCATTATTGATAGTTCTGTAACTATTCAACATTGTCGGGATCGGATTGCGGTCCGCTTCCGATTCGATTGTTAAATTCATTATTGATAGTTCTGTAACTATTCAACATTGTCGGGATCGGTTTGCGGTCCACTTCCGATTCGTTTGTAATTTCATCATTGATAGTTCTGTAACTATTCAACATTGTCGGGATCGGTTTGCGGTCCGCTTCCGATTCGATTGTTAATTTCATTATTGATAGTTCTGTAACTATGTACCATTATCATGATTATTTGGCGAAAAAGGAGATATTTTCTCAAAACTCGAGCTTCGAAATTGTAAATTTATGCCATTTGGGTTCGAATAAAATGTGAGGCTTAAAACATTAAGAGAAGTTAATCATTAGAAGCACATACGTCTGGTAAATATTAAAGTGTTGAAAGGATTGAACGTAAGATATGAAGCGATTATTACTTTACTTCATCATTGGACGCATAAATTTATAGGTGCACCAGCACTTTTTACCTTTTGCGCCTTTTCGTACGCCATAGTGAAGTAGATATACGCTACTGTTAAATATATGTATTAATCGTACTTGAGACACAATATAATGATTCCGTATAGGCGTACACATTACATTAGTTTAAGTCTTCTCAACTGATATAACGTAAAATTACCATATCTCTACTTATGATTTTAGTAATTAATCTCGGCTCCTTAATGCTCAAGCAACTTTTAATATACTGAACTTATATGCTTATATTCTCATAACCATATTTTCATTTAATCAGGAACGCTTTGAATGGTGTTTTGTCAGTTCATCTCAGTTGTTTTTAAATTTAACTGTTCGTGAACATTATCTTCCACACCAAGGCCTGAGCATCTGCCAATAGAATAACAATTGATAATGGATAACAAAACACTATATATTCAATTTAAAGGGAGGTAATTGAAAATGGTTGGAATTTCTGGCGTTGTTTATCGAAGACTAGTTGCTTTATTGATTAATGTTTTGTGATTTTATTGATCACAAGAGGTAGAAAAATTGATTAAATTCAAGTAAATGTGAATATTTTTATGAATCACTGACTTTTTCAAAAAAAGTTTAATAATAAACAAGGGAAATATAACTAAGTTATGGCTGCAGATTTTCAATAAAACTTTATCTCTTTGCAATGATAACAGAGATGCAAATTTGTTCACATATAGAATTTTTAGTTTTCCTTTCCATATTTTATAAAATTTAAGATAGGAAATTGAATACTTTTTTATTTTTGTTAGGTATATATGTCGATAAGGCAATTTCGAAAAATGAACTCTACTCCGTTCAGGTCTGTAACCACTTAAGATTTCGTTTTCGTTTTCTTAGTCGTTTCTAACTTTTATTTTTTCAATTTCTCCCCTTTGATATTGTTGAAATATTTTATTTATATGAAAAACTATCTTCCTAGTATCATGGAATAGTTTAAATAACATAAGGTTCTGCTGAGCTATTCTACAATAAATGTTTGGGTAAACTCAACTATTTAATTTTTCTAATCAAACTGATTTTTGGTAATGTACGGATGTACGCACTTCATTTAACACAAACATGTTATACAAATGTATAAACATTTAACTTATTCTTAAAATCTAAATCATTTAAAATGTTAGTGTCTCTAGCTGGGAGCGAACCCGCACCGACACGGCGAAAGCGCCTAGCCCTGCAATTCCTGCGACGCAATCAACTGAGCTAACAGGGAAAACCACCCCCCCCCCCCCCCCCCCAAAAAAAAAGGTTGATCGGATAGCCCTGATATACGTTACAATCACTGCATGACATCGGTAACTGGTTATTTACTGATAACAGTATAATGACATTTTTATTTTTTCAATTGATTTTTATTTTGATTGATTTTTCAAAGCCCAACTTAGTATTGTTCGTGTTATTGGGTTAAATTTAGATTCATTTTTACAGAACAATGTAACATTGTTCCGTAAAAATATATCTAAATTTAACCCAATAACATATTGTGATTTTTTATCAACAGAGGGACAGTAAAGGATCAAATAGTTATGTTTTCTGCACTCAACTACCTAAATAGAGATGGAAAATTGTTTAATTTGAGCGATGGGTCGAATTTTTAACCGTCTTTGGTGGTTTTCACCTCGATGTTGGGACTGTCTGCAAAAACAATTGCAGTTTTATATAGCTTATGTTTGCCTATAACAATTGCAATCGCTAACCTGATTTAAATCGGCATAAGTAAAAGATAAAAGCAAAAATACTAACGCTTTTCTCACTGTCATCCACAATTCGAGCCGCTATTATCATCAGAGACTGTCGTTATCATCCGAGCCCTGATTATTGGGATACATACCGTGATGAAAGTTTTTTGATAAAGGAGATTTACCTAACGAACAATACATGTACGTTAAGTATTTGAGTGAGGCGTCATGTTCATAAGAGTCTGTTATCATTTTGTGCAACACTTATCTTTGGTACACGTGGTGTTCAGCACCAACGGCCTAGAAGTAATAATCTGTTAAAGACTACATTTGTTCAAATAATATGATATAACATCTACTGCAACGGGTATAATTATGAAACGTATCCGCTTATATATCGACTGTTTCTATAATGATAAATACATAACGCCTCATTGACTCTGCTTTACAGTGTCAAAACAACTTGTTGATGGTTTAGATTAAAAAAGCTGTCATTTATTCGCTTCACATCCTCTGCAATTTTACTTTGAAATTCAATAGCCTGTAACACACCACTGACTGTCTCTATAAAAGCCATTGAGTCATATTGCTATTAATAAACAAGGAAGAATTTATGAAATTTCGTCCGCTTACCTAACTGTATATCCCATTTTGCAGATGTTCGCAATAGGGATTTACTCATAAGAATGATGAAAGACTTGTAATACTCGAATATCTTCGAATTAATCGATTAGATAAATAAAAGTCTTGATAAAACATTAACACAGTAATTGTATAATTGTACAGGTAATTTGGTCGATTATTTGGTGAATATTTGTTGTGCAAAGAAATATTTTGAAACTGAAGTTGGAAACGTGCCCTCCGTGTTTCATTCACCTAACTATGACACATTGATACAAACGGTGTACCCGTGCGTTTAAAATTTCACAAATCAGACATGATACATGTACTCAGATAGAACAGCTCATCAATCTTAAACCAGATATGCGTAGTATCTCTTTCTCTAACGATATTTAATATGCAGAAATGCAGAAAAGCAAATAAGCCGTACACTTAAGCATTAAAAAGTTCGCATATTACTCTTCTTGAAAAAGTCGATGTTTAGAATTACTGTAACTATCAATAAATTGGTGCTGCAAAATTCATTGTTTGCTCTTAATTTCTTTCAGTATTGATTTTATTATTGGGTACTTGAAATTTTTTAATGTCTTGCTCAATCAAGTTAACAAACTGAGGCAGACAAATTTCACGTAAATTGGCGGAGTGTAGGGCTAAATGTGTTCCATTTAATTTCCTTAACTTAATAGATAAAAAGGGAACTTTAAAAACAACCGAAAACAATGATATAACATTAAATGCAATCGAGCAACTCTTCATCTGTGCTTTAATATCTCAGACCCGTTCTTTCTCAACTGGTTCTACGTTGTAAAATAGCATATCATTTACGACTGGCTCATGTTATATAAAGAAATGATTTGGTTTAAAATACAGACAAATTTGGAGTGTTTTAGTTTTACATGAACATACAACTAGACTACATAACATCAAAGGCTGAGCGAAATATACATCAAGTTTATATCGCAGAAAGGGGTGCTAATATAGGTAATATATTGCAATAAAGCGTGGTAATGGTTGTTTCAGTTTATGGTAAGTATTAACTCATGACAAGACAAGGGACACAAATGTAGTTTGTATATACAACAGTGTATAGGAAAGAGTTGTATCAAGTTATGTTTCTTAGTCGTTGTTTGAATGTCTCAGCAGACGAGCCTGAAAGCTTTCATTTCATATATTTGACATCGTTGATGGCTGATAGATGTCTTTGGTTTGTTCGATCCCGCAAATATGTGGGCGTGCGGCTTTTACTTGTACCGAAACAATAATAGTAATAACACCAACTGGTTTGATTGAAAATGACTAAACTTATTTCAAAATACCATAAAAAAGAGACAAATATTAAGCGGTTTTTAAGGCCACAAGTGGACATCGTTCCGGAATGGTGCCAAATAAGGAGAGTACGGAGGATAGCTTATGGTCTTATTTCAAGATTTCGTCACTTCCGCCGTGTAGAGTGAAGCGTTATACTAGTGGAGGATAAATTTCTCAAGGGAAATCCCCGGAACGCACGTCGTAATCCCATTAAAAACAGTCATTGGTTACGTACATGCGACCCATAGGCATTAAATTATACATCATACAGCAATTCATACAATAGAATAAAAAATAATGTTAGTCTTAATAACGTGTTAATGAATATTGATGGTTCAAATACATGCTGTAATGTCGCTTTATGACGTCGCTGTCCGCAGCCCTTGAAATGAACGAGAATTTTGAAACCGGATTACATGTAGTGTGATTATATATTCGTATTAAAGGATTTCAGACTATAACGCCTAGTACATATTATTCAACTCGGATGTTTTATAAATTGTTTGATTCATTTGAGGTATGTCGAAAACAACCTAATTACCAAGAATACATGTACGTGTCTAGTTTACTACTGGGGGAATTCAGATTAAAAATGCATACTTGAGAAAACAACCTACATGTAATAACCAAGAATACATGTACGTGTCTAGTTTACTACTGGGGGAATTCCGATTACAATGCATACTTGAGAACACAACCTACATGTAATCACCAAGAAAACATGTAGATGTCTAGTTTACTACTGGGGGAATTCCGATTACAATGCATACCTGAGAAAACAACCTACATGTAATTACCAAGAATACATGTACATGTCTAGTTTACTACTGGGGGAATTCAGATTACAAATGCATACTTTCACTTGAGAAAACAACCTAGTACATGTAATTACCAAGAATACATGTACATGTCTAGTTTACTACTGGGGGAATTCAGATCACAAATGCATACTTTCACTTGAGAAAACAACCTACATGTAATTACCAAGAATACATGTACGTGTCTTGTTTACTACTGGGGGAATTCCGATTAAAAACGAATACTTTCACTTGAGAAAACAACAAAAGTTAAAGAGCACACAGCACTGAATTCGACAATTTATAAACATAAAATCCGCCAAATATAATTTAATTGTAATTTAAACATTGTAACATTGATTTATATGAGGTGCGTCACGTGAAAAGTTGTTTGTGGATAGCTGACGTCAATCCTAGAAATGACGTCATTAAGTTGAGCAGACGAAATTGCAGATTAGGCATTATGCAGTAAATATAGCATTATATAGTCAGCATGTGTAATAAAATCTCATACTCGTAGTTATCAGAAAATAACAGATCAGATCAGTCGTTATGTCGTGCCCGAGAAATTAGTAATTATTGTAATTATTGTAAGTTCTTTCCAAATACAGTAGCAGCTAAAATTTCTAAAAAAAATATCACAGAAGACATCTTTTACCGTGACTTGCCCCAAATCAATTAATCTAAAATCTGAAATATGATTTCTATCTTTAAAAAAACAGACATATCTACAACGAAAAGTTATACAGCATTGCATATCAATTTTGCAATTATACATAGATCAAGCTTGTTTAAATCTTCGGTCAATATTCGGTATGTGGAACCATATCAACCAGCTGTCTGACTGTAAGCGTCAGTTGACGTCAAGCCCTTGACGTCACGACCGTTACGCCATACGTTTGGTTTCTTTCGTACCCTCTTTTTGTAGGCTTTCTCAACTGTTAAATCGCTTAAGCCATTTCACGAGTCCCCATCAGATCAATTTTCACCCGCACCCCACAACCCTGACAGAATATTTTCTTTGCGCCTTTATACTCATCTTAAAGATATGTGTTGGTGTTTTACTAAAATATTTACACAAGTTTATTATGGTCTGAACTTCAAGTCGTAAACGTTGGTGCCACGGCTAAATGAATGTTTAATATTTCTTTCTCAAATAACGCCAATTTCCGACATCACGTCATAGTTAATCTATGTCATGGTATTGCAAAATCTGGCTCGTTTACGACGGATAGTTTTTTAGTTTATTTATATTACAATTTCTTAACGTGTTACAATATGAACTCAAGAACTGCCTCAATTGCGATCTATACGATTGCCAAGCCCTCAATTTATCCGAAGGTTTCTAACCAGTTTTCACATTTAACTCCTACTGAAACAAACTTCACAAAACAAAGTCATCACATCAAATAATACCGCGTACTATAATACGCATTGGTGATGTCACATATTTAATACGATGTTATCACTCTTCAACTTCTGATATGAGATATCATAGAGCCTAACTTCAATAGGTGATATCATCTTTGATGCTTAAGATATTAGATATTAATTTGAAAAAGCATGCCTGCTTAACGGTAATCTTGACATCGAAACGTTGACTGCGTTCCAGACGTTAAGCTGAATGTTAGAAACCAATAGAAAATAGGTACATTGTATGTGTGCTTTTACTTTTCGCAAATTTTTAACATGGATCACAATTTTCAAAAAAAAGCTATATTATTCGACCCGTTGTACATGTGGATGAAATATCACTCGGCTAGAGTATCTTTCCTAAATGCATGTACTTTTTTTTTATAGTTTATAGATGTTTTGTTCGTCTTTGGCGGTGAAAACAGTGTTCATGTTGCAAGATGATTGTTGCCTTACTCCTGCTCAGATAGCATATTTCCATGATAAAAGGTTCGTCTTACGTTGAATTTGCTTTCATCGAACATTTTGTACTGCTCGAAACCAATTTCTACGATCAGTCATGCTCCCCAAAATGATGGAAGTTCAAGTTGATTATACAGAGATCAAGTCAATCCCACTCGATGACACAATAACATACAGTAAGTGTTGTGAGGCAAGCTTCGATAGATTATTATACGTGTAATAAACGTGAATACATGTTTTCTGGGGTTAGTGGGGATAAGCGTTTCTCACTTACTAGACAGAAAAATCTCTATTTTTAGCCGTGTGAGATTTCCTTATCTCGCATGGCCTTTTCTTGCATACCAGATCAGGTCATCCGGTGTTTTTACCCGTGTAGGAATTTTCGATCCTACACCTCCCATGTAGAATGAGTCACGTCTTCAAGTATCTGACGTAATATATTCAAGACAGTGACGTCATTTATAAAAAAGGTTTGCGTTAACGTCAATATTTCAGCGTAAGGAAAATGAATTAGTTTGTATACTTACACAGAAATGTTATAAATAATAAAAGGAATGCAAGAAAAAGTATCTTGCATGAGACATTCGGTAAAGATAGAAAAATCTGTCACCTCGGGTAAACTGTTTTGGCGGGAAATCGGCAGAGCCTCGTTCCCGCAAAACAGTTAACCCTCCATCTTCACCTCACACTCATGCATGATACTTATAATCTAACGCTCCGCGTGCTCGCGTTCTTTCGTATTATTGCGCACCATATTAATTGAGCACTTTCATTTTTGATATAGATTACGTCATGATACTATTTCTACGTCATCTAAATTTGTAAAGAGACGTAATGTTTACTTTTTCAAAAAGAGCAATCCGTTGATTTTTTTTTTGTTTCATCGGGATTTTGTTCAAAAATCATTTGGAAAGGATACACTCGGAGGTTGCTAAATTCTTAACGCTGGAACTTGGAAGTGTATCGTGGTATGAGTCTGAAATTGCTACTTTTTATAAAGTGTTTTATGGAAGATTATTTATGCATTTATTCCATTATGTCTTATCTTAACTGTTTAGTGCTTTATGACAAATGCTACCTATTAAATAACAAATGTAGATCTATTCTGTATGGATATGAAATTGTGTTAATTGCTACCTATTAAATGACAAATGTATGCTGTATGGATATGAAAACGTGTTAATTGAGAAATGCTTAGTGTCATACCCAACTCGATACTAACAAATATGTGCATGCATTTGTGAACATTTTTTACAAGTGTTAAGTTCATTGTGGTTAATTTTACTTCAATTTTACAAATACTTTGATTTTAATAATAAGATATGTGTCCTGTTTATAAAACTCTTTTTCACATGTCAGTTGTCGTTAGACACTAAGCAAAAGTCATTAGCCAACTTCTAAAAAGCCAGGAACCAGTTTATTTCATTAAATTTTAACGCTAGGTGGTGCACAAGCAGTAAACGATTTAACAACTGCTCCCAAATCAACCGTCAGGCGCGCAATAACCTCCGTCAAAACAGCATAATGAAAGGCCTAAACAGAAGAGGTACGGATAATATTCTCTGCCATTAGGCACTGTTTATGCTTCCATAGGGAGCGCATACCAGTAAGATAGCCACTTACCCGAACTGGCCATGTAGAAATTATGAAATAGGGGATATTATGAAGATATGTTGACATTTATCAAGCCTAAATTAATTATAGATACAGGTTTTGTGTTTTCAAGGTATTTAGAATATATTTGTTTAATAACTGTTAGAAACCAAAAGCAGCCAGGTGATGGTCAGTGTGATGCAGGGGCTTGAATTCGAAACTAGGGAAATCCTGTATAGTAATCTGTTTCCGGGTCAGAAATTCAGTTGGATGTTTTTGGATTTATTTTGCGGAAAATCGGTAGGGATGACAGCTATTGGCTATATTCTTTTCTGAATCTGCTGTTTCAGCTGGTTTGAAAGCAACCATTTCTGGGAGTTGTCGGTTGGACATTAATATTTTGCAAGATTTTAGTTTTCGTGATTTTTGCCTCTGCCGACTGTGCAAAAGTGATGCTTGGACTGTGTTTTTTGAGGAGTTCTTCATAGCCTGAATTTGTGTTGCCTGAGTAGTTTATAGCCATATGTTTACAGTAATCACTGATTTCTGTTTCAGGATGTTGTTGTGGATTGATTTCATAGACTAGGTACAGAGTGTGTGTCGGAAACTGTGAAATTAGGACCGGTTACTGGCGCCGCCGCCATAATGAAAATTTATTAATAGTATAAACATCGACGATTTTGTCATTACCTGCGTGGTGAGTAACACTTTCCTAAGGACAATCTGAACCACTATTCGGACAGTGATTTAATTCGGACATCTTTAGGTCCAGCTAAGCAGTAAGTTTGTTTTATGGAAGTGTCTCCTCGATACAATCAAAACACGTAAATTTACTTATTACTCACATGAGGAGTTACTAACATTAGGAAAAAAGGATCCCCATAAAAATGATATTCGTTTACAATTTGTTACGGACTGAGTGCCGGGAAATCAGTCGTTTTAGGCATCAAAACTGTTTAGTATTCGTGTGTCACATTTTTAGTTTCTTAAATGAAGTTTAAGTGTTATACTCGCATTTGTATGTCACGTGTTCATCCTTTTCTCGGAATAAGATTTTCATTCAAGTTTGACGCATTGTTAAACATGTCTTATAAGAACATTAAAGAGACAACTCATAAGTGGTCTTTGAAGACAGGTTGTCTTTGTTCACAGGTAAATTTGTGCTTAAAGTCAGTGGGATAAATACAGTTCACCCTACGCTGACAACCAACTGAAATTTAAGACAACAATACATGTGGATAAAGACCCTTTGTATTTGTGCCACCGACTGATTTAAAGAACATATTTACCTGTGAATAAAGACCACGTGCCTTCAATGACCACATTTTTATTTCCACTTTTGGGGTAATGCGCTAATAATCCAGATGTATGTTGAGGCATTTTGTGACAGACGGTTGTAAAAAGATTTTAAGCGTAATCTAGTGCAAGCAAACGGACGCTAAAATATATAAGATTGAAACGACTGAAGATTTCTCGCTGACAATCATTTTAATAGTGTCACTTACAGTGAAGGCTGAAGTTAGTTGGAAGTTATTTGAATATAAGTTTTGACATGATTAAACAATGTGTCAGTCTAAAGTCCCTTCCTGCCGGGATGTGTGAAATCAGCCCGAGTAATCGTGAATATACATGTTGCTGTCAAAAAGTACGTGTATTGAGAAAAAATATGTTTTACAACGGTAAAAGTTAAAATAAGCGAAAACTTTTTACTCTTTATTTCATTTTAAAATAACTTGTAAGTTATCATAAAAATTATCTAATGGTAGTGCGTATATGTGATTTTTTTCATTCTTTATCAACCTTTACAGACTAAGCTAACGCCGCAATCCCAATGTTTAACTGAGAAAACTGATAAGTTAAAAGTAACATAAAACAAAATTATTATGACGAAGTTTTGTATATTTTAACACATAAAGTAACTGAATATTGAAAAGTTTGTTTATTTCAAAAAACATTTTAAAACGCGATAAAATTATCGATTGTACGGAAGTACCCTCTTCCGTTGTTTAGACCGGAGCCGGTCGAGGAAACAGTCCTACGAGTATATTCTCCTCGACCGGCAGCCGGTCGAGGAGACTCTGAGTCTCCTCGACCGGGCCCGGTCGAGGAGACACTTCCTTGTTTTAAAGTTATGGGTCTGGGACTCCAGTGTCATTTATCCAGCAGTGTTTCAGGTAAATATAATTTCTCAACTGTAAAATTTAATGTGGGTGAAATTAAATATGAAAAGTAATAGAGCAGTGAGAATTTAATGTTTTTTGGTTTTTTTTAGAATTAGGTATGTAATGGCATAACTTCAATCAAAGTTCAGATATTAAAAGCAGAGCTTTTTTTCTGTCAAATGTTATAACTGGTATTTGGACATGTTAACAGAATGAGTCAGCAAAGAGCTGCTGAGTTGCTGCGGCAAGCTGCTGAAGCGCTCATGGGAAACCAATCAAGTGTGACTACCACAACTAACTCCAGTACTACATCTATAGAAAGTAGATCCACAGCCCTAACAGCAGCAACAAGGGCACTCTTTGCCCCTTATAAGCACCCGGCTGCTGTTGGGCGACGACGTCAACCAACTGCGCAAAGTTGCATAACTTACTGGACTCACAAATTCTGTGTACTTTTGCAAGTCATAGTCAGGTTTGTAATTGTTCTACTTTACAAAGTACTTGCTAGCTTTAAATTATTACCAATTTGCTTAACTACATGTGTTGTAAATCAGATAAGAATAAATGAGCCATTGCGTTTATCTTTATCTTCTGTCAGGCTCTACATATACAAGGCTTTTTCAGGGGTTTTTGTCTTTGTGAAGAAGGCCCCTGGCTAAATGGGGTCCTACCTTTATACAGAGTTATTTCAATATTCTGTCTTAATTTACCTCCCTTTGTAACGCGCACCTGTCACTGGGTAGTAC
This sequence comes from Corbicula japonica, assembly GCA_038501625.1. Lineage (NCBI taxonomy): Eukaryota > Metazoa > Mollusca > Bivalvia > Venerida > Cyrenidae > Corbicula > Corbicula japonica. Next base: position 41,487 of record JAZAYU010001101.1, on the reverse strand, counting down.
CGGTCTGAGATTGACAATTAAAACTGACCTGCAGTAATCATCCGTGGTCCTTTTAAATACGTTTTTATAGGGTCTGGTTGGTGAGATATCAGCATAATGCATAAGAACGTTTGATTATTATCATTGAATGGAAAAAAGATGGCCTTTATAGTGCAGCGCACAATATTTGAATTTTCTCTTCTAACCATTTTAATACGTCGGAGAGGTTTGTGTAAAACATCTTTGTGTTCGACTCCTTTGGTAACTAATAGATTAAAGAAAAAACATTTCTTTTGCTTAAAAATGGCAGATTTGAGGAAAAGAAAAGTTAGAAAACGTTAAAAAGGTTAAAGTTTGACATCTGCCAATGAAAACGCCCGTTCACTTTTATAAATGTTCTTTCATGCCGATCTGGGTTATAGTAACCCAGTGCCGATGCAACTTTTTTGCCAGAAATTAAATAGATATTTTAAATAACTGAACCTTATCCTACAAATTGAATGCACACGATTCGGATAATAGATTTGTGCCATGTTTGTATTGACATATTTTTCAATATACTGTTTTTTTCTCCAAAAAGTTCTTTCTTATTCTTATACAATTAAGAACATAATAATTCAAACATTGTTGCATAATGTTTTCGCATTTTTCTCTATATTTCTGAAAATGTTTAGTTCATTTAGTTTTACATCAATTTTATACATTTAAATAAATAATTATATGTTTGGGTAAAACTTCCCGAGTTTTATTTAATTTAGTTCGGAGCGCTTTGAGTTGCCAATATCAAATAATCAATGTCTCGAGTCTCAAACATTATTGTGACAATGCATTAATTAGAATATTTAATCTCTAGTCAGTTTCCTAAAACAACAATTTTACCCTCAACAAGCAACGTTTTCAACCTCTTACAAATCTACAACTGAACTTCAAAAGGCCTTCATCACACCTCCAGCTGGTAAAACCCAGTTTTGTTAATTAGATTACGTAACATGGTCATAAAACACCTGGCCCTTTTCTTAATACATTGTTTGGATGACTTAACGGTGGTTGGCTGAATACTTAAGTGAAAGTTTTAAAAAGCTATAATTTCCATGCCAGCCAAAAAAAAATTCATAAAGGATACGTGAAGTTACGAAAATAGGTAAAGTTGCATTTAGTTATTAACTAAAAATCAATTTACAAAGATGAATGATATTCCTTATATGTCTGTTTCACTTTTTTTGTTAATTCGACAATGCATTTTAACTTCAAAAGCACTTTTAGCCTTTTTATTTACACTTTTTATGCTACGCTTTATTACAGCTTTTAAACCGGAACTACCCAATCAGCAAGGGAAACCACTCTCAATGGGAGGTAACTCAGTATATCGGTAGGCACCCATTGTAAATTTTCTTAAGCAGTATACGCCTTTCCAATAAACAGTTTCGCAGTCCTGTACGAGTTACTTCCCGCGACCGGAAATCAATCCAAAACGAGGCTCTGCGTGAAAGCTGAACGATCGGACTAATGGCTTAAGCACATAATAGCTAACATTATCCACTATATTGCAGGTCTGCGTTCGTCGCCGGCGGTGGAAAAATAAGTTGCTGGTCTGTTATTCTAGCCAGACTTTGTTATTTTCACTATTTGTTAGATATTTAGATTTTTAATGATTTAAGAACATGTGCCATTCTTGTTGATAGTAGGCAGTATGAAACGCAATTTGGACAAACATAAGCATTAATTTTACCAAATCTGTACAACAATTTCTTCTAAATATCTTTTCTGCTGAAAATATATTCTACTGGTGTGAATGTTGCAAATTTCTAAGACTGGCAATGCGCTATTATCCGGAAATCGTGATATGTCAACATCTGGTTACATGATCTGTAGACAAAAAAATACAATCTACATTTGTTGATACTTACACATTTGAACAATAGAATAGTCCTTATAATTTATGGCGTTTATGGTCAACGAATATATGATTTGAACTTTTAAAATGTTACGTATACTTCACAACCAAATATGATTCTGTCTTAAAATAAAACAGGATCGGTAATCTGATTGTTTGTTGTAGAAGTATCATTCGTAGAATAAAATCCAAGGATTCAGATGCCGGCTTCCAATAAAGATGGGAATATTTATATTACAATATGGTTGCATATCCAATTTAGATTTCTTAGGTTTTACAGTTTGTAATTTTGGCATAAAAGCCCAAACGCTAAAATAAAATGTTTTGACAAGATTTGTTTTTTATTGACGGCTTTTGTTTCTATAACGTGTCGTAATGTTGATTAAGAATCCATATAAGTGCTAAATCAAATACATTTGCTGGCACATCCAGTAATTTAAGGACTCCGAAATACTTAAGAATTGGGAGGTGTAGATACCTTGCAAATAGTAATTACACGATCTCTATTGGTCAATGATATCTGCCCCTTTAAGGAATTGACAGATGACCCCGTGTGCGAGACAATTTGACATGTTTTTGGCATGCCGCCTTCAAAATCAATCGCCGCGGACATAATCATAACATGATGTCAGTAGTTGATTAGACACGCTAATCCGGAAACGAGACACAATTTAGCCGTGGAGAGAACACTGGCTGTTAGTTCAAGTCGTTTAGTGTTTAACGCGAGGAATAATGACTTGACACTTTTAGTCAAAGAAACTTGATTGTTTTATCAATTATTTTCAAAAATGTCATAACGCTAATGTATTATTACTATTTCAAAGAGAAAATATATTTTTCAAAAAAGAATTATATGATAAAAAGAAAGTTGTAGGTACGTATTCCCTATTACGTTATTACAGCGAGCAATCATTTTTCCCGTAGAGCAGTCACGTGACTGGACAGGGGAGGTAACCAAAAGAATTCATCGAATTATTGGAAAGGCGTATACACTGTTTTTTACACCGGTTACATACATAAATTCATGATACGTAGTTTTCATTGATCACATATCATAAGTAAACAAACAATTTTGGGAATTTGATAAGTCTCTTGATTATATGGTTTCTTGTTTATTTCTTTCTGTTTTATAGGCTAAAGGTATTTCTGTTGAAATCGGATTTTTTTCTTGAAATTGGGAATATTTTTCTTGAAATTGGGGAAAATGGTCCCTTTCAGGGATTTGGGAATGGGGCCCAATATCGGCCCAATGAGACACGCTGAAAAAGCCCTGATATACATGTATGCCTATTATTAAGGGTGTTTCATTATCTTGCTTTCTTAAAATGAACGTTAAATTAAACATACTGAACCAATGCTTTTGTTACATTTACTTATTAAAATAGAACTGATTGAGTTATATGTCACTCTCCAGGGCTTTTCATCCTTATATAACAGAGGCCTATATAAGGCCACTTCCCAATCCAAAAATGCAGTATTTTCCCAACTGTGGCAGAGACTTCCCAAAATGCGAGGTAACAGGGATTTCAATAGCTTTTGAAAACCAGGGGTCATCTGACCCCTACTGAGAAATTTCAAGGGGTCATAATTAGATCATCGCAAGTCTTGTATTCACTGAACATCATTATTTGTAAAATTGATTTAACTCCATGTTAGTTTATTTTCAAGGGTCAAATAAGTATTTACATCTTATTAAAATGCAATAGACACAATATTGATCTTTATTCATGCAAAATTTGACCGTTTGTCCTAAATCTTCCTGCATCAATATGACCCAAAGCTCAGAATCAGATAGGCTCAAAAGTGGAAATGTTCAAATTTGATTGCGTCAAAATGCAAGAATCTGCATCAATTATTAATTTTTTTATAATTTTTAATTAATAACAAATTTCAATACATGCAAATATGCAAACTTAACATTCTTTATGATTAACAGAATTTTAAGAATGCATTGCACCATTTTGAATGAGCATAGTTACACGTTAAATCCAAGTGTTATTGAAAGAAGGGTTTCATGCATAAGACAAAAACACTTTTAATGCTATAAATGTACAAAGTGTACAACAAATTGACACTTCAATATTAACAGAACATAGTTACTCAGCAAGTAATAAAACAACCAGAAAAAAACGACCAGGCCACTGCAACAATAAGACTTAGTCTATAAATGGAGTTCAGTAATCAAATATTGATGTTCCAGGGAATGGCAACTGTTTTTTTTTTCATTGTCTCAGCATGACTCTACATGGAGTTGTTTCTAAAACTTTTCACTGCAGGATTATGATCTGCAATCATATAATTGAGAACTGGGTTCTGTGGAAAGATATTGCTACTGTCAGTCATGGCCTAACCAATGGTTCCATCACTCCGTATTACAATTCAATGATTCTAAGGAATGGCTGGGCAACAATGTGTAAGATTAAAGCTGCACATGATGTTTTGCAAATTAACATTGATACGGTGTTAAAGAGAATATCAATTATCAATGTTACTATGCAGAGCCAGACACGATATACATATCAATCATACACACCATTAACAAAATCAAAAATACTATATGTTTACTCGAGGACTGTGGAACAACCATTTTACAGTGTTGACTGAAAGAGTTCAAAGAAACCAGAGTATATATGTAGATCATGATGGACACATGATCAATAAAAGAAATAAAATGTTACATTTGGGAGACTCCCCAATATCAGAGTCCAGCTTTAAACATGTATTGTTTTGATCCGCTCCTCTGGACTTGGGTTTGTTCAGTTTTCATTGGTCTCTGAAAAAAATTCCTGGCTTGCGTATTTTTCTACCACAATGATTCTGCATATGATTCTGACTGTGTGCTTGTAATTCATTACCTTAAAATCGATTAAGGTGCTTTCCTGAAAACTGCATGTTTGCAATTTATTTCTTTCTTAAAAAACACAACAATATAAAGACTGGTGGTATGACATTCTTATTACAGGTTGGTTCCAGTACTGTTGACTGCACCTAGTATTATTTTTTTTTAATTGTGAACAATTGGTTCGTTCAGTGCTACTTGTACCAAATCTAAATCTATACTAAGTCCAGTCAAGATCAAAGATAGGTTGAAAAGACGAATTCTTCAATCAGAACTCAAGGAAAGTGAACTATATCAATGAAGTTGTATTATTTGGAAAATGCTTTTGCCGTACTTAGGCATAGCCTAATTCATATTATTACATATCCATTGCTTTTGTCCGGTGAACAAAATCAGCGAATATTGCCGCAAATCTTCTTTAAGAAGAGTTTCAAAGGTAGCCTGGAGTTACATGCTCCTGCTATGATTCGGGGAGCAGTTATTATTTAACCAAGTAGACCAGAGTTGTCGTTCTTCAACTAAACGAAAATGGACCCGGCTAACAAAATACAGAAACACGAATTCCGGTACCTGTTTTTAACAAACACAATACAGAAATAATAATTATTTATTTTTACATAAGAACGAAAAAAATACTTTCAAAATGCGCGCATATAAAGATGTATACAGTACATTATGGATAACACAAAGCAGCTATCCTTAAGTACTTACATTTGATATAAATTATAGAGAAACATATCACTAAACAATAATTGCAATGCAATTACATACATGTGTTTTCTTACTTGTATCTAATTATTAGCCATTTACTTTAACTGACAATATACTTAGACATAAATCATCAAGCATTTACAATTTTACATAAATCAGCTAATAGCTTTTATGCAAAAATACTGTCATTTAGTACTAAACAGTTAGCATATGACAGGAAAGAATATTTGCATTAATAATCTTCCATAGTGTTTCATTCTTATACCGCTGTTGCGAGCTTCGTTTTAAACATCAAGATCTATAAAGAAAGTGAATGGAAAATAAAATACGAAACATACTGCTGTTTAATCGGGACATTTCAACTGATATGTACAATTTAATTTTGTTGAATTTTGAATTGTGACGAAATCATGGATAACCTTAAAAATCGCAGATCCGTTATCCGTTCATCAACGGATGAACCAGCTGCTTTCATGCAATGAAAAAACTATTCTTTTCCCTTCTTTTATTTTTAACGATATTGTTGAAGGCCTACATGTAATGGGTGTTTGACAGGAACGTGTATTCGTGGCTGATTTACCGTTCCTACTGGAAGTTACGCGAAAGAAATAGTTCTCTAAAATTCTTGCGTTTTTTTTAATTTTAAAGAATTTTGTTTGAATCTTTAAGAAGTAAGTGAGAAAAATAATCAATCATTGGTATTCGGCGAAGATCGCGGTATCCCAACCCTCGGGCAATGCTTTCCAGACGGAAACTCGGCACATCCTCCCTTCCGTCTGGAAAGCATTACCCTCGGGTTGAGATACCTTGATCTTCGCCGAATACCAATGATAGATTCTCTTTATGTATAGTTTGCCGAATACCGCATATATTGAAACCCAGATTTTAGCATTTGAGTTCAACCAAATATAAGGACTTCCGGTGGCGGTAAACACTAATGGCGGTTTTCTTCTACTGAGAAAAAAAATGTAGCTTTTTGCCTATTTATCGGTTCCTTAAACCAAAAACGTGATAGAAAGTGGTGTGTATAATGTATCTGTGATTCCATTGTGGCTTTTCTAAACAGAAACGGATGTAATTGTGATTTTTAATGTGAAAATACTGTGAACTGCGACTTGAACTTCGGACTAACCAATGCCGGGAGGACGCAAGCGAAATAAGTCTTCTCCACAGCAAATTTTGGGTAAGAAAAAACAAAAGCATTTGAAACCCGGTTACCAACAATCAGACGTCGATAGCGATACTAGTGTTTATTTTGAAGCAGTTGAAGATTCAGACTCCGAACATAGTCACGCCGATTGTTTATCTAAAATGGCGGCCAAATTTAGCAAGGATGACTTGAGAGACCTAGCAAGTTTACTTGCTAAAGATTTTAAATCCGTCATCTTATCTGAACTGAAAGGAGATTTTAATTTATCAAACGATGATGAAACTCTTAAGCTTAGACAAGAAATTCAATCATTAAGAGAAGAGAACACTAATCTTAAGGCAGAAAACGCTAAACTAAAAGCATCCCTTTCGACTTCTAAACTAGAGCTGGATGAACTTGAACAATATGGGCGGAGGATGTGCCTAGACATTTCCGGTATTCCAGACGATCCAGGAACATCGAATGAGAATGTTGAACAAAAACTCCTAAACTATGCGAAGGTTGCCAAGATAGAACTCTCTAGCACCGATATAGACCGGATACCCGTAAAGGTAAACCTAAGGATGGTGAAAATCGTAAAGTGATAGTCAAATTCACCAATTCTAAAGCACGAGATCGTGTGTATTCTCTGAGGAAACAACTCAGCGCAGGAATTTTCGTGCAGGAAAATCTGACTAATTTTCGTGAGCGTCTTTCATTCGAGGCTAGACAGCTTGTGCGAGATAAGTTAGCTCAAAAGACTTGGGTAGCCGGTTGCAAAGTGTATGTTAGTTGTGCCGGTGATGAGGAAGGCTCCTCCCGTAAGATCTTGATCAGAGATCTTGAGACAATACAAAATATTCGGGAAGGCAATGTGATGACCTAGACACTGTTTACATTTACTGACAGATTTGACAGCTCTGACCTACTTACACCTTACAACAGTGTATCAGTGTTTTACGATTCGCATTTTTCCTTTGTAACTCACTAACTATAAAAACTTCCTTTATTTCCAGCACAATAGAAAGATTACCTAGGATTACTCGGAACATCGAGCGCGTTTTTTCTCGATATGTACTCCACGATTTAAAATTCATCGATATTATGTAACTTTACTATGTTTTTATTTGCATCTAATCCCTCTCGTTTGTAATAACATTATAATAGAGATTACCTTGGATCTCACGTTTGTAATAACAATATAATAGAAAGATTACCTTGGATCTTTATAGAAAACATCCACGTTTCTCGGTAGTTATGTACTCCATAATTAATAGTTCATCTAAAATATTGTAAATCCAATATGTAACTTTTCATATTCCAAATCCAATGTGTGTTGTTTTTTTTCCAAGTTGTTGAGACATTATCACGTTAATCAAATTTCTTATTTGTACATGGTAGTTTTTTTTTAAAAATAAACACTTAGTAAGTCTTAAACACACAAAATCCACACTGATATTATGTGGCCGTTCAGGTGTTACAATTGTCAGTGAAGGGGAGACAAACCAAAGTTAATTTGCAAACTCTAGTCTAGATTTGTTTCCCTTACACAACAATTGCGCTTTGCAAATAAGAATCTTATATCAATATTATCCTTCATATTTTCATGGAAAAAAGAGTTTTATATATAATTGTACCAAGATAGTAAACATCATTATTTTTTGTACCGAATAACATGATAGCTGTACTGTCACTTTATCACAGTATAAAATGTTGTTTTTTTTCTTTTGAAACAGTTCATACCATTCTAAAGTATTATCGTCACGTGCTCACGGTTATGTGGAACCGATTTATTTCTCATCTTTTATTTATTCTTTTTTTTTTCTCTTCGCAAACATGTTTTCTTTCATTTTCGTCATAATTGTATGTCTATTCCTTCTGTTCATTACTTGTAATGTTTCACTGTACCGTCACGCCTGCACCGTCTGTCCGCTGTCCTTTACGTTAGAGTGGTCGCTCGCTGTATATATTACATTTTTCATTTTACCTAATGGGTAATGATATAATGTCCTGGAGAGCGACCATAGGTATCTTCTATATTCGAAGTCAGGGTAACGGGCAATTGATGCGAAAATCAATTAAACTGCTGCATTTGTTGTTACCTATCGGTATACTATGTCAAAGATTTGTATCCGGTATTAGGAGTTTGTGCTATGTAACTCACCTGGTGTTCAATATTCAATTTGCTTTTGTTGCATTGTTATTTGTATTTTTTGAATATTTTGGTACATGCAACGAATGCATGGTCTCTGTAGAACATAAAATATCGTCATATCAAAACGTAGGTATGCACTACAATATTCATTTTTACTTCATACTACTTAAATTGTTACTCCTATGTGGAGATGTAGAACAAAACCCGGGGCCCGAACAAAACCAAGTACGCTGTATGTCCATTTTACACCAAAATATTCGCAGTATAAGAAACAAACTTGACTATATAAGAGATAATTTTTTAGACTTTGATATACTGTGTTTTACTGAAACACACTTAACACACATTATTACTGAAGACCACTTGATGCTGGACGGTTTCGATGTTATTTACCGAAAAGATAATACTTCTCACTCTGGTGGAATTTTAATGTATCTTCCTTCTGATCTGAGACCGAATAGAATTTTTGAACTCGAAACCATTTTACCGGAATCAATGTGGGTTAAAGTTAATGACAGAAGTCAATCATTTCTTATATGTACATTATATCGTCCGCCAAATACAGCCGTAGAACTATGGGATAGGTTAAATATTTGCATCGAGCGAGCCTCAGAATTGGTTAACAATATCATCTTACTTGGTGACGTGAATGAAGACCAACTAGCGCGAGTCAATACCAATTTTGGTAATATTTTACTACTGAACAATATGATAAATGTAATTAAAGAACCAACACGAATTAGCGCACACTCCAGAACATTAATAGATCCTATTGCCTTGACACGTGATATTAAATGCCACCACGCGGGTATACATGAAACCGATAATGATATAAGCGATCATTTTGCAACTTTCGTTTACGTTGACGTTAATTTACCGTCCAGTACACCATACAAACGTAGAGTCTGGAATTACAAACGGGCTGATTTTGCTAAACTTAATGATCAAATACAGCTTTTTGATTGGTCTATCCTAAACACAATGTCTGTAGAATCTGCATGTGAACATTTTACCAAAACAATAATGGAACTTGCTGAACAGTGTATCCCTAATAAATTCGTTACAATTCGGCCAAATGACAAACCTTGGTACAATTCCGAGCTTAGACGAACATCGCGTAAGCGAGATCGATACAAACAAATTGCTTTAAAATCTAATAATTTAACTCACTGGATTAAATACAAACAACTTCGTAATAAAGTAAGTAACATGAAAAAATACGCGAGAGAACAATTTTCAAACAATCTTGAGTGTACTCTAAATGACACTAATACTAACCAGCGTGCATATTGGAAAACAATAAATTTGCTTGTTAAAGAGAACTCAAAAAGCTATAATAGTATTCCGCCGTTAAAAAATAATGACAACACCTATTCGTTTTCAGACTCTGAAATTGCAAACACACTGAATGATTTCTTTGTATCAATCTCAACAGTCAATGACCAAGACGTCGATCTTCCGCATTTTTCTGCGAAAACAGAATCAAAATTAGAACAAATAAATACTACTCAGGATGAAATAATCGATGTTCTCAATTCCTTGATAACAAATAAAGCCAATGGTCCAGATGAAATAAGTCATAAGATTCTTAAGGAAACATCCTACACAATTTCTCGGCCACTGTTTATTATATTTAAGATGTCTTTATCGAAATGTTACTTTCCAAGCATCTGGAAAAATGCGAATGTTATGCCCTTATTTAAAAAAGGAGAAAAAGATATACCGTCTAATTACAGACCGATTTCGCTTATAAGTTGTGTCGGTAAAGTTCTAGAGCGTATTGTTTTTAAGCATGTATATAACTATTTACACGATAATAACCTTATTTACAAAAATCAGTCAGGTTTCTTACCAGGTCACTCTACTGTCTATCAACTTATTGATATATATAACCAGATATGCAAGGCTTTTGATGATAAAAAATCTACTTGCATGGTGTACTGTGACATTTCTAAGGCTTTTGACAGAGTTTGGCATAAGGGTCTACTATTTAAACTCAAACAAAATGGCATATGCGGAAATTTAAATAAATGGATTACACATTACTTACTTAATAGGACTCAAAAAGTTTTTGTAAATGGGTCTTTTTCTGATTCGAAAATAATAAGTGCTGGAGTTCCACAGGGATCTGTTTTAGGGCCTCTTCTATTTTTAGTATATGTAAATGATATAGCCGATTCTCTCTTGAGTACTACTAGACTTTTTGCTGACGATAGTTCACTCGCAGTGTCATCTTGTGACACTAAATTTATCGAAACTACCCTAAATGAGGACCTAGAAACTATTTCAAAATGGTCCAAACAGTGGTTGGTTCAGTTTAACCCACTAAAAACCGAGGTTCTGTTTATGTCACTAGTTGATAAACCTAAACCCAATTTAATATTTAACAACGTTCAGTTAAGTTTTGTTAATCATCATAAACATCTAGGAATTACAATTAGTGATGATGGTAAATGGCATGAACATATATCGAATATTACTAAGTCTGCCTCAAAAGTATTAGGGTCGATGAAAAAACTTAAGTTTAAACTCAAAAGGCACACTTTAAATCAAATTTATATATCCCATTTACGACCAATTTTAGAATATGCATCAATTGTTTGGGATAATTGCACGGAATATGAAAAAGACAGTTTAGAAAAAATCCAATACGAAGCTGCTAGAATTGTTACTGGTCTTACACGTTCGGTATCTATTGACAAATTGATAAAAGAAATAGGCTGGGTGTCATTATCTAATAGAAGGAAGATTCAAAAACTTACTCTCGTATATAAAAATATAAATGGATACTTGCCGAACTATCTTGAAGAGTTATTTCCACCTAACATAAATGATACAAATCGCTACAACCTACGGAACAGCCAGGATTTTGTAACAATTGCGAGACGTACTGAAATTTATTCTAAATCGGTTATACCATCTTCAATTAAAATATGGAACGAACTTGACCCAAATATTCGAAATTCTGAAACACTTTCAATATTTAAAAACAACATAAATAAACTTTTCGCAACTAGTCAGGTACCAAATTTTTTCAAAATTGGCGAGCGAACACAATCAGTATACCATGCAAGAATAAGAAATAGATGTAGCAGTTTAAATGCAGATCTTTATTACAACCATTTACGTGATTCTCCCAAGTGTGATTGTGGCTTTGAAGTTGAGAACGCCGAACATTTTCTTTTTGTATGTAAACGATATCAAACACAAAGACGCGATTTATTTCTTGCTACTAGAGTTTTTCACCCCTTAAGTGCACAAAAACTTTTATTTGGAAATGAACGTTTAACAGACGAGGAGAATGAATTGATTTTCTTAGAAGTTCAAAAATATATAAAAAAAACAAAGCGTTTTATTTAATAGTTAAATTTCTTTACACCTGACAGCAGGCAAAGGTCAGTACGCTGCGGTGTAGGTATGACGGTACATGTGTTGTTTTTTGTTGTTTTTTTGTGTCAAATTATCATTATAATTGTTAAATTATAAGAAATTGTATACAATGTAGTTACCACCTCATTGTCAAAATTTGCAGTTATCGTTTTTCTCTTTAAATAATTACTTCTCGCCTGGTATTGCTTAATTCTAATGTAACGAGATGGGAAAGGCCGTCTGCTGATGTTGGAATAACTCGTGGCCTGACCCATTTGCGTAAATAGATTATTTCTTTATATAAAACTGCATGTATATTGTATGCTATTTATTGCAATAAAATATGTTTAAACTACCAAATATAAACCCTAACAAGTGTTGATTCAATTATTATAATCAACCAAATCAATTTTGTACAATACATGATAACCTTGGGTAAACATTTATCACTGTATCAATGTCCGTTGCCAGAATAGTGGAACTGCGGCATGTTTACATTGTTGGAATTATAGAGGCCTTTGGATAAAAAAGATTTACATGTTAGTCTAAAAATAAAATTATTATATGCATTACAGATCGGTGAAGGTGAAATATTCATTATTAAAATACAGCACAATTCGCTTCTCTCGTAACGTTCACATATTCCTGCAATCTTTAATATGTCTAACAGATCACAGGAGGCTAGAAACCAGTCTCAAATCCCAAGCAGCTGATTGGTTAAAACTGATCCAGGATCAACAGCTGACCAATCAGAAAGTAGAGTTTGTAGACTGGTCTCCAATCGTTGACACAACATTCCACATGCTGATCGCCATCTTATCAAGTTATAAATAGATCAAAAGTATACAATTCAAGCTTGGCCAATATTAGGTACATGTATTGTTATTTTATTTTATTCACGGTTCAAATAAATATGGCTTCCAAATAAACCGCTCGGTAACAAACGTACTTGTGATAGACAGATGTTTGTGAAGTTGGCAGCCTCGCAGCGTGAAGTTAGCAGCCCGTCAACCTGACAATGTGAAGTTAGCAGCATAACAGCCTGGCAGCGTCAAGTTCGCAGCCTGTCAACATGACAACGTTAAGTTAGCACGATCACAGCCTGGCAGCGTAAAGTTAGCAGCCTGTTAACATGAAAACGTTAAGTTAGCAGGATAACAGCCTGGCAGCGTGAAGTTAGCAGCCTGTCAACATGACAACGTTAAGTTAGCAGCCCGTCAACCTGACAATGTGAAGTTAGCAGCATAACAGCCTGGCAGCGTAAAGTTCGCAGACTGTCAACATGACAACGTTTAGTTAGCAGGATAACAGCCTGGCAGCGTAAAGTTCGCAGCCTGTCAACATGACAACGTTAAGTTAGCAGCCTAACAGTCGGGCAGCGTGAAGTTAGCAGCCTGTCAACATGACAACGTTAAGTTAGCAGCCTAACAGTCGGGCAGCGTGAAGTTTAAGGCTCGATGGATAAGATGTTAGAACTTGATCTTTAAACTGACATATCAATAAAAAACGAATTTTTTTTATATCTTTCATGCTTTAAATTTTGTTGAAAATAACCACAAAACTTAAATTTTGAAAAAAAGACAATAGATTTAATTTGTATATTTTCATGAAAATAATGTCATTTGAGGTCATTTTATTTAAAAAAATCTCATAAAACCGGATTTTTTTTAATTTTTGGATGCGTTCTTTTAGTCGCCAGAAAAGTATTAGTTTTATCTTGATAATCATCATTTCAAGACATACTATTCTTATATTGATAACAGACAATAATTGATTTATGCTGCCATGATGCTAGGACGAGAACTTAGGCTCACTATGTTCTTCTCGATGATGCTAGGATGAGAACTCAGGCTCACTATGCTCTTCTCGAATGTTGAAAAACTGAGTCTAAACAAAGTATGCGTATGCCAGACCATTGTTTGATCGCTCATACCGGCTAGGTTTTTAGTATTGTTTTCCGTAGAACTGTCTAAACATGGTAGATATCTTAACCATGTGTCTGAAATGTAGGCTACAGGATATTAACGTATATAACACCGGCATTTCAACGGAATTACCGTGTCTTTAACGTAATGGTTTGACACGGTGATAAAACTCTTGTGATTGTTCAAAGTATAAAATAGGTTTAAGGAAATGAAAAATCGGTGTGTACCCCCCCCCCCCCCCACCCCCACCCTTCTCCAGCGATGTGTTCTTCATCATTTGGTAAACTGAATCAATTTTGCATTTTTACGGGAAAAATTCCAAATAGCCCGTACAGCTCCGGAATCAGTATTGACTGACACTTTATTTGATTGTATTTATGTGTCAAAATGGGAATTTAATTTATTAAACAGCGCGAATATTTAAGCAACCAAATTCATTTTTAAATTTGGATTTAAACTTGTATTAATTGTAAATTACCCGCCGTAGCTGTTGTTAATATGACATTGTGCCGTCTCATGTACGAAAATGGTGTCCAAACACGAAAGTGGTGGGGAAATTATAATAAGTTCTCCAGATTCGGAATTGTATAGGCTCTCACACTCTCTGTACTTTGCGTGAATCTGATGAGATCCTCATCAACTGTTAGTGAGGGAACTAGAGTAAATTATACCGAATTCATATTAGTATTACACAACGAAATCACCTTAAATATGCACATATTTTACATTGACATCGATACTTCAAATACGGACTTGCTGCCTGTTTACAATTTTTAAAAGTTTACTGCATGTGATATGGTTGTTATGATCTCAGTTGAGAACTGCGTAGATCCAGATCGGCTACCCTACAGTCAGATCAGGATCTACACTGTTCACATTTAGAATTATTAGATTATTTCTGACTAAGAAATGACAAGTGTACATGTAGATCCAGATCAGACTGCACGAATATACAGGCTGATATAGATCGACACTGGTCGCACATGTCATTAAAGGCGTGCACATGAAGTAAAGCCCGCTTCACACTGTCCCGGTGTATGCCCAGGTGCGTCCCGGTAATTTGTAGCAGGTGGACCGGGATGAAGCGGGTTGAACCGGGAAAATTCGTGAAGCCTAGTTCACAAAGCCCCGGTATACAGCCACGGTGGATCCCGGTTTGGACACAAATATAAATTCATGGTTTAATTATGGCTTCCGAAGTTGAATCGGCGTCCACCGGCTTGCACAATAACCATATCGTGGCCCCAACGTTATTACTTTACCGGCATTTACCGGCTGCTACCGTACCAAACCGTAATTCGTCCGGAACGAGTCGGGGCTACGTCGGCTCTCTTCCGTCACACACCGTGGCAAATAACCGGAAAGCTCATTCTGGTTTACTAGGGTTTAACCCGGTAGTATTGCCGGAAGAGATACGGTGATGCCCCGAAATAGGCCGGATTTGGTTTCGCTCCTGGTGAGTCCCGGTTGTAATAAAATGTTCAATACCATCAGGGCCACTTCCCGGTGATCGGCCTTCAACACGGTTTCTCACGATTCAATGCGATTCTTCCCGGTGTCTCCACGGTTATGAATCCGGTTGGCACCGGTGTCGAAACCAGGACGCACCGGGGCTGTACACCGGGAAAGTGTAAACCAGGCTTAAAAATGCTATACTCTACTTCGGCACATAAATCAAAGAGTTTGAAAACACATGTTCATGTTTTAGAAAAATTAAGAAACTTTTATAATAGAATAAATTGCATTTGATTACAGTAAAACGTCTTATAAAGACCATCCGGAAATTAAGACCCCCTTGTAAGACCAGCATTCCACTGTCTCATGTTACAGAATTGTACTCTATATTTCACCCTTAAATAAACATCACCCTATAAGACCAGCATTCCACTGTCTCATGTTACAGAATTGTACTCTATATTTCACCCTGAAATAAAGACCGCCCCACTCTGAAAACCACTTTTGCCCAGCCCAATGCTGGTCGTAACAGCGGGGTTTCACTGTAATATACTAACGTCTATGAAAACGCCTCACCTGCATTTTAAGCCGCCATATTTCATGAATGTAATATCTAATGCATGTTATTTTGACTAAGAAAAACCAGTGTAATACTTTAACATCTGTCACCTGTTATTTTAATTTCATTCAACATTCTTTTTTTAAAACAAACATTAAAAAAGAACCACGCAGAATAGTCAGGAAGCGTTTTTGTGAACGTCAATATGTATTTTTTACCGTTGTCACACCAAAACATGCAGTATCAGATCCCGTGAAATTCCTGCTTAAAGGCAACAGAGGATGTTTCGTCTGGAATATTCCGCAGGGGTTCTTCATCTGAAAACATAGTGTTCATCTTTCTGTATCATCTTATGGGTGCACTTAAGCAAATGAAGCGCAGATTGGAAAAACAATCTTGTTCTTACGAATGATAGCATGGTAATATTACAAAGATATTTGAGGAAATAAAAGTAATTGGGCAAACTGATTTTGATAACGTGTTGCTCTATGGAAATGCATTTAGAAACGAGGTGTAATAATCCCCCGTTTCAAAAGCATCCTGATACTGGTGATCATATCAATCATAGATGTTCAAATTAAAGGAGATAAGATGTGAGATAAAAAGTGAAAATGATGACAACAGCAGTGAATCATCACAGAGACTACAGTAATCATGAAAGTTAAGTAGATTGTTTGAACATACGTTCTTCATATCGTGTTGATGGGGTGAACATTTCCTCACGTTTCTTGAAATTACTTCCAAGGGGTTTAAAATATATGGAGTGGACACAAATCCGGACGCACACACACAGATGCAAGGACGGACGGACGCACGATGACCACTCTTATATCCAACTACCGCTATGCGGCGGGGGAAAATAACACATGTATTGCATATAAATGGAATATAATACGTAAGTACGCATTTCCTCGTTTTTCCATTTACAGTCCAGCCTTTGTTAAAGACTACCTTTAAACAATAACCACCTGTGGATTAAAACCAAATCTTATTTGTACAACTGGCTGATTTAAAGAACAATTTCTTAACCTGTGAACAGAATCCACCTGTGTTAAAAGACCAGTTTTGGGGTTTACCCTGTGTGGATAAGAAGACAGGGTTGACTGTATTTACATAATAAGTTTTATAAAGTCTAATGCTAAAACTCGTACATTTCTGAGGAAGGGTGATAACTGTTTATAACGCATATCGGTCACCTGCCCGATATTGGTTGCTCCGTGTTAAATTTTACCGTAAAATCCGAGACTTTTCTCTGATTTGCATTTGGCCTAATGGTGAAAATGAATGCAGACACAAATACAATAAATAAATTTTAAAAAATCAAGCTCCTTAGCTTTGGTATACATTTTAGGATTTTGTTTAGATCTGCAGACATATAAAAAAGCTGTTTCAAATATTTAGGGACACATTAAAATTGTTAATTTATAAAAGTTTCTTTTTTCAATATATTAAAAAATTGACCCCAAAACAATCGCATTTGCCAACAGTGTACATGTAGATCCAGATAAGCTGGTACATCCGTGCCATCTGATCTAGATCTATACTGGTCGCGTCTTAGTCAGAAATAACCTAATGAATCTATAGCGAACAGAGTAGATCCTGATCGGACGGCAGGGAAATGCCGGCTGATCCGGATCTACACTATTTGCCCGTGGTATAACAGCCATATCCCATGGAGTAAAGGGTTAATAAGTTATTATTTATGGGGAAATATTTTGGTCAGGCTTCATGTTTGTAAAATATCCTCAAATCGAATCCTCATGTTAACATGTCTTATGACAGTCTGCTAATTGTGCTGGTGTTCGTTGTTAGAAGAGGCTGAATTCATCATTTCCTAATACAGACCTGTCCGTAGCATGACCATAATGCCTTAATTGCTTACTTATTCGTAGACAAAATATAATAAATATACGATGTAAAAGAAAATGTCCGTCACGTATGCTCGGTTTGAATGGAGAAATACGTCCCTCGGCAGTTGTTCTGATGCGGTAACTGCATGATCTGTGCCGAGTTATGACAACAACTCTTCTCTGGGGCCGGATTTTCCCACCCGAACTTTGCACACGTGGAATATACAGTATATTGAACAAATAACGGTGAGTCTGGATGTTTATAACTGATAACGGATATGTAGACAGTCACATGATACTATGTATATACAGTATATATATATATATATATATGTAGTAAGACCTATATATTACACATTTATTATATAGGTCTTTGGTTTATATAACACACAATGATCTTACAGCAGAATTCAATACTTTTCACAGAAATCTATACACATCAAGAAAACATGGCAATATCAAAACTGTAAAATGTTTTCTGCTAAACCATGTTTAAATGTTATTGTCTGTCACGTGACTGTCTTGTTATCGGTATCATATTATACTTGAATGTATGAAAGGCTTACTAACATACCGTATAGCGGGTAATTTGTTATGTTTTCCTTTTATTGTCTAATGGAGACAGGGAACATGGCAAAAGTCTGGTGGAACAAATGCAAACTGTGGAATCATTGTGCGAATAGTGTAGATCTAGATCAACCAGCACATCCTTTCCGTCTAATCAAGATCTACACTGTTCGCTACTTTGTCAGAAATAATCCAATGAATCAAAAAGCGAATAACGCATATTCCGTAAAAATGGCAAGGATGCGCTGGATCTACACTGTTCGCACGCACTACAAAACCCATGTATGTGGTGTAATGGGTTAAATATTTGAATGTCTTACATATGCAGAGATTTTTCGGATATTCCGTCGTTAGCTCATGAAGTTAAAATAGGAGTACATTCCTTTGATACAACATACCAATGATCTAATATGCATTACGCAAGTCTGGGATCTAGTCCATGTTCTGACTTATTTTCTATGTTTATTTTAATGCAACGGAAACGCTCATGTGATTATATTGCTTTTTGTTAGTTTTTGACCCGTTCTCCAAATTTACCCCGTCCATGAATGTGTTTTGTTTATTTTATTTTAAGTATAAATTGCGGTGTGGTAAAACGATACATTCTCTTTGCAGTCCGAACTATCAGAATATTATCCATAATGTTTTGTTCTGTTCTTCGAACTTATGTCTTTACCTGCTATTGCAAACGTTATGCAATGGATCCTGATCAGACAATTTGGTGCACATGATGATCTGGGTCTAAAATGGCCGGTCACGTTTAGCAGGTTAGCACGTTCTTCTTGTGCTTATTTAGGTCAATTAAGCTACTAATCATGATTTATCGATCATCTATTTTAATCATACATTTCGCATTTCATGCTAATAAAAGTGTGTATGTTTTGCAAAGAAAAGTGTTGTTATTATTCCCAAATGAAGATTTTTTGAATCGAAACGACGGAATAAATATAACATCAAAATAAATCGTGTTTGTGCATATTATTTCCCTCAAGAAAAGTAATGAACTATTCAAATATAACAATTAACTGATATCAATTCTAACAATTCAGGAATTAAGCCAAAGACGTACATATTATATACATGTATACAGTTCATAGCTTACGCTGATCCGTGACTGTAGACACTGTATTACCTTTATTTTCAATTTCCTTTCCATTTATGCCATATCATAAAAATAAACTTACTAAGACGTTTATGATAGAAAACGATTGTTAATTAATTAATAATAATAAATTAATAATTACCTATAATATTCTTATATTTTGATCAAAGATCGTTTTATCCTTACTACGTAAGTGTGATCAGCTTTTTTCAGGATGAAAATCTGTTATAATACAGACACAGAGTAAAGGTCCCAAATAAGACCTCGTCTGAATCACTGCAGCAGGACAAAAGACATCCGATATTATAAGTTTTGCAAATAGATTCTTCTTCTTATCTTTTTCTATCTGTTTATAAGAGAAATGAATGCAGTGTCATCTCAGCTTACAATTGACATGATATTATATATAATGATATGCACTGAAGTAGGGACATGTACAGCAAAGAAGTCTACACGTGTCCATGGGCCGTTTTGACCTGAATTAACGTCCCCTTAAAAGCTCTTCAATGTTTTTTAACAGCGCGAAGAAAGAGCAGAAGTAAAACATTTTACGGCTTTTTATACCTTAAATGTGGTAAGATAGATTGCAGACTCGCATAGATAGTGTGTAGAATTGTTATATGAAATGTCTGATATTATTTTGTTCCCGGTCAAGTCACCTGGATTGATGATTCTTGTTGAAGGAGTTTTTTATTTATCCGAACTATCCGAAATGGTGTAGTCCATTATTTGTTGACATTATTGTATGCACCAGTATGACTAAGACGTCTCTAACAAATGAGGGGAGAATTTCTGCATGCTGTATTTTATTACCATCGTGTCCGGTAATCTTGCGCGTCCGGTCATCTTGCGCAGTGGTCTACTGACATCCCCGAAAGTGTTTAACGGTCACGTTGTGAAAATATCTCAACAAACGACCATTTTTTTACCTAAATTAGAACATCTAAAAGGTAAACATGTTGATAATTAATACCTGTCCAAGATATTTACATCATCGTAATAAATTATTCATGACCACGCCCACTGACCTATTTTCCGATATTTTAAGCAAATAGATCTAATTCTTATTCCATTATCTCGTCCAGAAATGTGTGTCCCGTGATAGATATAAACAATAAAACACATTTTGAAAACAATTTATACCATTTTAAACGTACAATTCCATTTTGTTCGCAACCGTTAGTGAATTCAGACCACATTTCCGTCAGTTCCCGCCATTCTGTCAACAAAGTTCAAGGGCATAATCCGCGCATGATTTTTTCCTGCAGAAGCGTAAAGTGCCTTTTTTTTCTCATGTCAAATAAATAGAAAACTTAATATAAAACAACAAGAAATTTTATGGTTCGTCAGAGACACTTAATCTTTTAAAATATTTCACTGCTGTGACGTCATTTCTCTCAGGTGCGCAAGATGACCGGACATTTAAATGCTTGGGTAAAACATGGTGGTAAGGGTAAACATTAATAAATTCCCAATAGTTAAGGAGTCATGACCAAAACATTTTTTGTCATTACATGCATGAAAGGTTTTTGAAAACAGACAAACAGTAATGAATCATTTGTCCATTATTGATCGGTAAAAATACAGCCGATAATGCTTAGGTGCGCAAGAAGACCGGACAGCATCGTAAACTGGTTGAAGATAGCTGCCATCATAAAATAACTCTTACCATAATTCCACTGGATGACAGTCAACTGGGCACAACAATAGGGCGTATCCCAATTGCGAGTATACTCCCTACGGAGTGAGGCAATCACTGAAGATGATGATGATGATCCAGAAGGGGTTCAGTGGGGTTGCTCAAACCCCCAGTTTGGGTAGCAATATTTTATTTTCACATTGATTTATTATTTTAGGTGAGAAAGTTTAAAATTATCATGTACATTTTTTTGTAACTACCCTAAGACTGCCCTAAACAAACCTGCTTTCTGTAAATACGGCATCCGACCCTGTTCACCTGATTCCCGTGATTTATGCTGTGTTCTCGTCGGTTCAGGGCGCTAATAACGTATAGATATATAATAGAATTTATCAAACAGATAAAAAAATACATTATTTAAATATTCGTATAAACGAACCATTTAACTATAATACCATGCAAACAAACAAAATTTTTGAAAAAGTGTTTGCAGAAAATTGCACCTGAATTAGTCAACCATGCTGATTGTCGTATGTCGAGGTCTTTCTCATTGATTTGGGTTTTTTTATTGGATGCCGCTAACACTAACAGTAGGTTAAAACATGCACTACAGTTCATTTTAGAAATCGAAGATTGTTATTCGTTAGTAGTATGTAGTTAAAAATAATCAACTTTTTGCGCGAATTAATTGGTTTTAATGGTAGTGAAGTGGTCCACCATTCAGGGCATTACAAATCCATTGCCAGTTTCCCGCGTGCTACCGCATTCGCCCCTGCAGACTACCAAAAAATTCCAGCGAGTGTCCGCCGGGCCACCTTGATATTCCCATATCGGTTGCCAGTGTTTTTTTTATGCCAAATATTTGGAGAAATTGGGCCCCATTCCCCCCTCAAAATAGTATATATTTTTCCCCCACGTCCAATAAAAATTCCCCCTTTGCCGGAGTCTGTTACGGACCGTATGATTTAGTCCGCTGTGTAATAGTGTGATAGTGAAGATTCAAGATGATAAATCTTAATTTTTTTCTGATGCAAGAAAATTCAACTCTGGGAAGTGTGCGGCTAGATTTACTTGGTTGTTACAGTGTTAGCAAAGCAAAAGATCAGTGAATACTTTGATTTGTTGTGTTGGACAGGCTGCAAGCATCTTTCAAATATTCCCCCTTTCCTTAATTCGCGTCGCAATTTTCCCCCTCCAAAGGGCTGCGACCCCTTCCCCCAAAAGTGAAAAAAAAACACTGGTTGCCCGGCAAATCAACTGTTTCGAAAATTCCAATTAACAGGAAATGTTATGACACTCCACAGTTAAACAACGCGGTAATTATCGATTTCGTCACCTTTGACCTCTCACTGTCAGTCTCACATGCTCTGTTGTATGCTATCTATGTATTTAACCGAGCGCGAGGATACGTCGAGATTATGCGGTACTTTAATGTGTTTTGATTAGATCATCACTCTGTCAATTAAACAGCCTGTTGATTGCAACTTTCACAGTTTCGGCTACCTAAGGCCATCCTTAAAAAATTGTTTGTTTGCAGTGGCGCGACCCAACTTTTTGGACATGGGTCGGTAGGTCGGAATTTTTTTTTTTATATTATTTTTATACCCAGATCAAAGCCTTAGAACACATCAAACCATGACTGAAATGTATTTAATTAAGTAATTTGGCATTTTTTTATAAGTGTTGTTGATGTAATGTCCTTTATCACATTTAAAGTCACTGAGAAAAGATCTAACATGGTTGTGCCATTTTGAATTCAATGATTCAGCGAAACGGGAAATCGTATTAAAAGCCACGTTACGGCCATGCCCACATTATGAGTGTGAAACTTAAACAATCCTAATTATCTATGTCTGGATACTGCCTACTCTATCAAGTGTAACTGGCAGGATTATTCAAAGTTAAGAGCCACGGAAACTTTAACAGAAGCGGAAACCATTTTGTCACCGCATTTTTAAGCCTACAACACAGCAGATGGACGAACTATTCCAGACATTTGTAGCTGTTCGACAGCATTGTGGTTAAGAAGTATTTTAAGGATGCAAGTTTCAAACGGATATGTTCATTTTTAATAATAATAATAATAATAATAATAATAATAACCCACGTGTTTATATTACTGGAAATGAATACCATATATAATTGGAGAACAGCGTTAAAAAGCGGACCTTTTACTGTTGATTTATGACTTTTTGGTGACGGAATATTTGCAGAATTCAGTACATTTGTACATATGTCTGAAATTCAGGTTTTTGTGTGTCTACAAATTGTTGATTTTCTTTATTTTCCCTTTAATAAATTTTTAGGAGTTCAGAATTCCTAACTGCCTTGCATTTACAAATTTGCATTTTACGCGATCAACCTAGACACCAAAAAAGGTAGTCAAAAATCTGTGTTTCGTCTTACAAACGGGCATTTGCAGATATTTCAATTCATTTAACACCCATGTTGTATCTTATGTACCCGAGTGAAAAATGTTTTGTTCTGTTCTGTACTCAAAAGCGATGAACAAGCCTCGGTACAAACTGTAACTTGTCAACACTTTTAATTAGCTAATTCGATCAGGCATTAAAAAATCTGTTACAAATTACCCGGCGTCGTATCCTGTATCGAAACGGCAATGTTTGTACTTAAAATAGTCCACATTTAAATTCTATTCTCTTTGAATATCACATAATCAAAAACAATCAAAAGTAATTTCACAAACTTGTTTTAAACTCCGCCTTAGTTCATTTTGCTTCCTGTTGATTGACAAGCAGTATGAGGGTAAACATCGATACTTTCTGTCAGTCAAACTGAACTTCAGAGAAATTGTCGGCTCATAACCAGACTGTGTTGTTTAATCGGCTTTGATATGAAATTGATTGATCTAGTAGAAAGTGTGTACGTGACATTTAACATTTTTAGCTGGGTGAATATGGTTGATGATGCAATAATTCTGAACTATGATACTCGAGATAAAATTGGGATGTAATTGTAAAATATGGAATATGTTTGCGTTGGTTAGTGTTCAGTAAAATGCCTATTTTTTAACGGAAAGATAGACCAAAAAAAATTTTTCTCAAGATGGTCAAACATTTTTTTGGGTCGGGGGTTATTTCACTGGGTCGGTCGCGCAACCACAAACAAACAATTTTTTAAGGATGGCCTAATTTAGGATAGATCAAAGGTTTAATTGGTAACTATGTCAGTTGATTGAGGATGATTGGGTTATTTATTACGTAGGTGAGAAAAGCAATGGTCGGCGAGAAAATAATAACAGGTGACATTTCGCAAAACGTTTCGTAATAGAACCTATATAATATATCTATAAACTAAACTGTCATCTTGGATCATTTAAAATTTACACTAAGGCACAGGAATATAGTGTGTCAACCTACCACCCGGATTTTAGTACAGAAAACCAAGTGGACCCATTGTCAAACTGCTCCCAGTTTACATTTCATAATTGGGTTTTAATTGGCCTACTTTCAGCTATAAGTTTTATGTGAACTGTGATGTAGTTCAATGGCATTTTATTGGAAAACTACTCACAGTGATTCCCATTGAACATGTCTGTGTCGGAAAAGAAGCGGACAAATGTTGCTTTGTTTGGTATTTGGGACAATAAAGCAATTATCTGAAGGAGAATATGATTTAGGCAAATATAATTTGATATTTAGCAGATTGTGTCTGTTTATCTGAAGGAAAATGTGATTTACATTTAGGCAAATATAATTTGATATTTAGCAGATTTCCATCTATTATTCTGTCCATCTGTCTGTTTGAAATTTGTGTCACACAATCTCCAAATGTATTATAGAAAAAGTCATGAAAACTTACAGGAATGTTTATCGGCATGTACAGTTGTGCGATAAGGGTTTTAACTCAAAGCTGAAACATTTTGGAGATATCTTTCTTTGAATGTGTTTTAGCATTCCATATATATGATGTTGTGTGACATGCAAACGGTGTAGATCCAGATCAGACTGTACAAAATACACTTGTTTCCCATGTGATTGACAGCGTATACTTTTAAATGAATTTCAGTTATAGTTATAATTTGTATTTTTCAGGTGTGTTTGAATGTTGCAGCATCAGTTCTATGGTTGTTGACCAGTTTTGAGCCACCAGGTGTATGTTCTGTACAGAAGGATTATGGATATGATGGAAACTGTATTATTCAGTATGTAGTTAACCCTCTACTCCATATATTCACATTTTTACGCATGTGTGACTGGTGTAGATCCAGATCATCCGGCACATTCGTTCCGTCTGATCAGAATCAGCACTGGTCGCATTTTGGTCAGAACATGTTAAACGAATCAAAAATCGAACAGTGTAGATTCTGATCAGATGGCACAGATGTGCTAGCTGATCTGGATCTTCACTGTTTCGCCCACACAATAAAGGTGATTCTATGAAGGAACTGGTTAAGTAAATTAGATGTATGATTTATTGCATGGAAGGAAGGCACTTTGTATATTTATTACTTTAGTAAATTAACCCTTTACTTCATGGTATATGGCTTTTATCAGATCCCATGGATGACCAGTGTAGATCCAGAACAGCGTGCTCCCAATGCCTACTGATCTGGATCTACACTGTTTGGTTTTAAATGTATTGGGTAATTTCTGATCAATGAGTGAACATTGTAGATCCAGAGATGTGACCGCTGATCTGGATCTACACTGATTGCCCATGTGATAAAATGTGTATTTGTGTAGTAAAGGGCGAAGAAGTTGCTATTTTTACCAGAGAGCAGTTTTGTTTACCAGCAGAGATACTGTAAAGAAGAAATCAAGCATACGTATAACACAACGGTGATAATCTTCTTCGGGCTAGTTAAGAATGCTTGAAGGACATGTTCAAGACATATGATATCTGTATTTAGTATAAGCTGACAATAGCTATGTTCTAAGTGGTTTAATCTGTTTTACTTTATGCTTCAACAAGAGAGTTGATAGATTTCTTCAACATTTCAGGCTCTAAATAAGATGACTATGGTACGAAGGTGGTGTTTTTGAAGACTGACAGATTGTCACACTGGTTATCCTAATATTGATATAAAATACAGAAAATAAGCTGAACTGGTAAGAGGTTTTAATCATTAGTGCAATGATTGATGATGCAGGCAAAAAAAAAGATTGTTTAAAATCTTATTCTGGATAATTAAAGAAGTTTGGCATAATATTGGAAATCCTGCGACGGTCATGTTCATACAAGTTTTCTGCTCGCTAACTTTAGTAAATCTTATCCAATCTTCATCAGACATGGTCAGCATGAGCATGATAGTGGTCATGAAAATGTATCCTCCTTAAGTTTGATTATTACCCAAATTGCTCCTGGGGGAAGAGTTACCATCCTTTATGGCATATAATTAAACACATTACCACTTTACTCTCATTAAAAGCCTTTTTAACCAATCTTAACCAAACTTGTTCAGACTGCTTAATATATGTTTGCTAAATTTAATAACCAGCTAGATTGCTCTTCTAGCTCTTGAGTTATGAAAATAACCGCACATATTTTTCATCTGCCTGTATTATGGAAAACCATTATCTACCTTTGCTACAATTTAATTAAAATGTTTATATGTAGTCGGTACTGTTATCAATTATTAATCGGTTACTAATGTCATGAAATGATGATCACGTTTATCAGAGTTAGCCTCACAACCTTTTATGAGTGTTGTCCGAGCTAGCTCAGTCAGTAGTTTGCACACAGTTATATTTCTAGGTGCTGTCAGCGTTAGGTACGGGTTCGATTCCCACTATGGGCAATATCATTTAATGGCTTTTGGTCTTGACTATGTTTGGGAACCAGCCAGATTGCACCACTCCTCTCCAATCTTCAACCTCACCCCCACATCATTCCGGAGTTATGGCCCTTTAATTGTCTAAGCATAACCAAATTGGCTCTGTCCACTCCCTTATTAGTGTATTTTGTTGCAGTTTTGGCACTCTTGTACAATACCATGATGGAAGAGAGCACCAGTTATAGACCTGTTTGTGAATCACAGCTTCAAACTGAGTTGTTGAAGGTAAGATAGTTAGTGCTCAGCTGTTTTCAGATAATAGCCACACAATTTTTGAAAAATAATTTAATAGCCAAAGTTTATCGTGTTGTGGACACATGGGTGGGAAATAGCATTTAAATACATTTAAATATAATCATTTATAGTTTTGTTTATTTAAACGATTTTATATGTGTCGCAGGTAACTGTTAGACAAAATAAAGTTATTGTTATCAATTTTCCCCTGAGAACGTTTATATGTTATTTGGTAGTTTGCACAGACAATTAAGAAAAAGGCCAAAGGTATATTGTCTAAATAGAGGTCGTGAAAATGGGTGGCAAACATTAATACTGGTAACCAACAGAAATTTCAATGTGAAATAACAATTCAAAAGCAATGAATAGCCAAAGCAGCTAATCAAACACATGGTTTAAATGTTTGATCGAGAATCGTGCAATTACCATTGCTTAGCTGTACACGAAGCATAAATGAGTTTGCAAACAACAGTCGGTTACAGAGTTCACTTATTCCAAAAACACCAGGCATCATTGAACATGAGGTAGACGTAACGGTTTCATACAAATTAATCACCAGTCTTATTACACCTCAGACCTGTTCACGTTGAATTAAAAATTTCAGTTATTTCAGAATTGACCAGACAACACAATCTGAGATGACCAGAAGCTGTTAACAGATGTTGGCTAGAATTACAAGGTCCTGAAAGTACTAAATACTGTAAATAACGCCCGATGTAAAACAATCAACAGAAACAATTTACTGCACAGAATAAACGAAGGTTCGAACAGTAAGAAGCAAAGCAATACTGGAGGTTAAAACCAGGTTCTAGGTTGCACCAACCTGCAAGTTTTTCCGAAGTATTGTTAGGTAAACGAAAATCACATACACACTTACCACTTTAAATTTTGCCTTTTTTTATTGGAGTTTTCTCCCTTTCATTGTCTTTTTTTATTTTGAATCATTTCGTTATAAGGGCAAATAAAATATTTCAGTATCTGAAACTGCCTGAATCTTTATCACATTGTCAGGGCCTCTAACACAGTATAATATTTAGTGTATTCTCTTGTTAACCTATGCCTAAGACTTCATACACTGACAGAACATATTGGTAGGTAGTGCAGTGTGCAAGAACAATAACTCTACCTTGCCTATTTTTAGGGTTATTCCTCTTTATCGTATTTACTTGATAAATTTTTTCTGGAGCATAACTCAAAAACTACTTGAGGGATTTTATTCAAACTTCATACACTGACAGAGCACATTGGTAGGTAGTGCAGTGTTCAAGTGCAATAACTCTTCCTTGCTTTTTAGAGTTATTTCCCGTTATCACATTTACTTGATAAATTTTTTCCAGAGCATAAATCCAAAACTACTAGAAGGATTTTATTCAAACTTCATACACTGACAGAGCACATTTGTAGGTAGTGCAGTGTGCAAGAACAATAACTCTACCTTGCTTATTTTTAGCTCGACTATTCGAAGAATATGTCGAGCTATTGTACTCACTTGGGCGTCGGCGTCGCCGTCGCCGTCCCGCTTTGGTTAAAGTTTACGTGCAACCTACCTATATCTTAAAAACTACTATAGCTACAGCTTTTAAACTTGGCACACTTGTTCGTCATCATGTCCCGAGTGTGTATGCCAAGAACCATAACTCTTACTTTCATTTTGATCAAATTATGGCCCTTTTTGACTTAGAATTTCAGGTTAAAGTTTGCGTGCAAGCTACTGTACAAACTCATAACTTCAATACTACTTATACTACAGCTTTTAAACTTGGCACACTTGTTCATCATCATGTCCCGAGTGTGTATACCAAGAACCATAACTCTGACTTTCATTTTGATCAAATTATGGCCCTTTTTTTTACTTAGAATTTCAGGTTAAAGTTTGCGTGCAAGCTACTATACAAACTAATAACTTCAATACTACTTATACTACAGCTTTGAAACTTTCAACACTTGTTCATTTTTATCAAATTATGCCCCTTTTTCGACTTAGAATTTCAGGTTAAAGTTTGCGTGCAAGCTACTGTGCAAACTTCCATACTACTTATTCTACAGCTTTGAAACTTTCAACACTTGTTCATCATCATATTTCAAGATTGTATGCAAAGAACCATAACTCTTACTTCCATTTTGTTCAAATTATGGCCCTTTTTCGACTTAGAATTTCAGGTTAAAGTTTGCGTGCAAGCTAGTTACTTTCATACTTCTTGTACTATAGCTTTGAAACTTAAGACACTTGTTTACCATCATGACCCTGACTATTTATACCAAGAACCATAACTCTTTCTTTCATTTTTAATCAAATTATGGCCCTTTTTCGACTTAGAATTTCAGGTTAAAGTTTGCGTGCAAGCTAGTTACTTTCATACTTCTTGTACTATAGCTTTGAGACTTAAGACACTTGTTTACCATCATGACCCTGACTATGTATGCCAAGAACCATAACCCTTTCTTTCATTTTTAATCAAATTATGGCCCTTTTTCGACTTAGAATTTCAGGTTAAAGTTTGCGTGCAAGCTAGTTACTTTCATACTTCTTGTTCTATAGCTTTGAAACTTATTCACCATCATGACCCTGACTATGTATGCCAAGAACCATAACTCTTTGATTACTGCCCTTTTTAGACTTAAAAATTAAGGTTTAAAACTTTGTATACCTTTATTTTATCTTACATCAGGTTTATTTTCAAAGGCCCATAACTCATCCTTGCTTTTTTATATTTGATTTTTGCCCCTTTTCACTTGAAATTAGAATTAAGACTTATAAATAATTGTTAAAGTTTCAATGTTAGTGTTTTTCATATGAAATGCTATATAAAAGGTTTAAAACAGATGTCCTTAACATACTTTGGTTGAAAGTGTTGAGTAATTGTGGGGTGGGTGGGTGGGTGGGTGCATAGACCATACCATACCATACCATACCATACCATACCATACCATACCACTGTACTGTACTGTACCCCCACCACCCACCACCACCTCCACATACCAACACCACCACCACCAACAACTACAACAACACCAACACAAACAACAACAACACCACCACCAACAACAACAACACCGCCAACACCACCACCACTAACAAAAACACAACCACCACCAACAACAACACCACCATTAACAACACCAACACCACCAACAACAACAACTACAGCACCACCATTAACAACAACAACAACACCACCACCAACAACAATATCAACACCACCACCACCAACAACACAAACACAAACAACAACACCACCACCACCAACAACAACAACACCATCACCACCACCAACAACACCAAAAACAACAACACCACCACCAACAACAACACCAACACCACCAACAACAACACCACCACCACCAACAACAACATCATCACCAACACCACCACCACCACCAACAACACCACTACCAACAACAACAACACCAACAACAACAACACCACCAACAACATCAACACCAGCACCAACAACAACACCACCACCACCAGCAACACCCCCACCAACAACAACACCAACAACATCAACACCACCACCAACAACAACATCAATACCACCACCAACAACAGCAACAACAACAACACCAACAACCAACACCACCACCACCACCACCAGCAACAACACTACCACCACCACCACCAACAACACCAACACCAACAACACCACCACCAACAACAACACCAACAACAACACCAACAACAGCAACAACACCACCACCAACAACAGCAACACCACCACCAACAACAGCAACCAGCATACCATACTGTACTTCACCACGCCACACCACTATAGGTGGGCAAAGATAGTGGGTTGATGGGTGTGGGATCAGGGGTTTATGGGCTGGGTTGTGTAAACCCTAAAAAAATCTACAAGAATAAATTAAGTGTAATTTATTGATTTCCTAACTTGGATTAAGAAACTTTTGTTCATGTGTGTTTGTTGGGGGTGTCATAAACTCCTGAATCACTCCCCAGTTTAAATGAAGCCCAGCTACAATGTGCTTAATAATTCTGACTTTTCGAATAGTCGAGCGTGCAGTCGTTTCCGACTGGCTCTTGTTAGAGATATTCCCCTTTATCAGAACTACTTGATAAATTTTTGTCCGGAGCATTACTCCAAAACTACTTGAGGGATTTTAGTCAAACTTCATACACTGACAGAGCACATTGGTAGGTAGTGCAGTGTGCAAGTCCAATAACTACCTTGCCTATTTTTTAAAGTTATTTCCCTTTATTTGATTTACTTGATAAATTTTGTCCGTAGCATAACTCCAAAACTACTAGAGGGATTTTATTCATACACTGACAGAGCACATTGGTAGCTAATGCAGTGTGTAAGAACAATAACTCTACCTTGCCTATTTTTTAGGGGTTTTCGTCGTAAATTATACGAAAGTACACCCTTCAGGTAACTTATTTCCGGCGGGGGCATTAACCATGTGTAAGATGGCTCTTGTTGACTATTGAGTCTGCTCGCAATGCCTACAGCTTTGGTTCTGTTTTGTTTTAAATTTATTATGTAATTTCTTATCAATTAATGAACAGTGTAGATCCACAGATGTGACCACTGATCTGGATCTACCCTAACGGTCAATGTGATAACATGTGTATTTGAATAGTAAACGGCGAATAAGTTATTTTTACCAGAGAGCAGCTTTTATACCAGCAGAGATTCTTTAGAGAAGAAATCTATCACCAGTGTAACAAAACTGACTTTATCTTCTTCGGGCAAGAGGATGCTAATAGGACATGTTCAAGACACAGGATAGTTGTATTCAGTATAAGCTGACAATAGTCATTTTCTAAATGGTTTATTCTGTCTTACTTTGAGCACAAAAAAGGAAGTTAATAAATATCTTCAACATTTCAGGTCTGAAGTGAGATGACTGTGGTACGTTGGTTGTGTTTTTGAAGACTGACAGAATGTCCACTGGCTATATTAAGCTGTTAATATGAATTACCGACAAAAGCTGAACTAGTAAGAGGTTTTATTCACATTAGTGCAATGTTGTATATAAGCATCAATAATGCAGACAAGAAATCAAACAAGATTTTTTAAATTCTTATTCTGAATAATTACAGAAGTTTGTAAAACATGTCACTTTGATTTGCGTTAGATTTGTTGACGTTAGATCTCAACAGATTTGGTAACCAGACAGATTGTCTCCCCTACCTCCCTGGAGTTATGGCCCTTTAGTTGTCTAAACGTTGCCTGCCGAGTTTCCACTCTCTGACAAGTGTATTCTGTGGCAGTGTTAACAGTCTTGGTCGGACTGTCTTGTACAATGGTGGTAGAGAGATTATTTGCAAACCTGCATCAAATTGAGTTGTTGAAGGTTATGTTGACATCACACTGAATCATACAGTGAAACCCTTCTATTTAGACCACCTCTATAATGTTCCTAATAGTGGGGTGGTTTTAATGCCGGGGTAGAAACTAGTGCAAAACTATTCAAAGGAACATTGATATAGAGGTCTTGTTTTCCAGGAGATCTTAATTTTAGGGTGATCTTTATGAGAGGTTTAACTGTATCTTCATTTCAGACCAAGAATAAAGTATGTAAATATATTGACCATAACTGTAAACATGGCCAACTGAACTTTCTGTACCACTGAGTCATGTTAAATATAATTTCTCAATGTTTGCCAAGAAGTACTAGGTCAGACCTTTCATCAACAATCACGGACGGAATGAATCAAAATTGTACTGTTTATTGGTGTAAATATTGCATTGCGCTCAACCCGGGGTTATGCGGAATGGACAGTAATATGCATTTTCATAACCGCCCATGAACAGGCTAAATCAAACAGAGCCTGCAATATTTTCATATTTGTTGTATTAAGTGGCTTTCAAAGTTCCCTTTTCATCTATTGACAAATCAGCAGAATTAAGAGAAAATCATAGCTGTTCTGAACATAACTTCTTATTAAATGAAACAAGCTTAGACCAGGGATCGAACCAGCACGGCCACAGTGCCTAGCCACGTAACTCTGAGCATACTTCATCACCAGTAATGGACGGGTATGTATTGCTGATATTGTGTAATATCAATGACTGATTACTGAGTCTATATTTTTATATGTCTCTTTATGTCTTCTTTTAGTTGATTTAAGAGTACTGAATGGTGTCTTACCATTCATTCTACTATCTGGATCTAACATGTCACATATTTGATCTACACTTGTATCATTGAGAACTAATGAAATAAGATGGCATGTGTTACGTTTTCTCACATACTAGTCTACATTTTGTATTTCAGTCACCCGGACAACATTCTGCCACCAGGCACAGGATTACAAGTGTCACGTCGGTCTACACTTCTATATTTGGGCGACCTGGACGGCCTGGGAACTTTTAAGTGTCAAGTCTTATGACCTTTGATTCAAGATGAAGTCGATAGACAAACTGTTTTAAAAATTCATCAGACTGCAGACACATTAACCAAACTTTTCTTTGATTAATTTCTAAGATTAGGTTATTTGTAACCAAGAAGCAACCAGTGTTGATCCAGATCACACGGCATGGATGTGCCAGCTGATCTAGATCTACACTGGTCACAAAACAATACAGCCGATATATATCGAGTACAGTGTTATAACTTTATTGTCTGTTGTCCCTTGACTTCACTGAATATGGCTTTTATCCCTTGGGCGACTAGTATAGATCCAGATCAGTCTGCACATCCATTCAGTCTGATCAGGATCTATACTGTTCACATTTGATTCATTAAGTTTGTTTTTCTGACCAAGAAGCAAAACTGTAGATCCATATCAGACGTGACTGATGTGCCAGCTGACACTAAGTATGTTAGTGTTTAGTAAGTCATGTTTTAACAATTAAGAAAACCAGTCGCTTAGCTAGGCTCCATTATCTTACGGTTTCTTATTTGTTAAAACTTCACTTGATAAATACTAACTATGACTTAATTTTAAGGACCAGTTAATGTCTTCAGACCGCAATGGTTCCAGATTTATATTAGAATCCTACTTCTGGCACAGGTATATCGGATATCTGCTGTATAGTTTGTTTAATCTTAAAGAAATTGATAAAAATCCAAAAAGTTTTATGCCATTTATTTATATATTTTACCTATAGGTAAATGCATTAATATAAATCAAGATAATTTAAAATCATTTTTTGTAAACATGTTAAATCAATATAATAATAAAATTAATACATATACTATATGTTCAATCAATATATAAATGTACATTCATATTTTACAATTAATATATACT
Source organism: Corbicula japonica (assembly GCA_038501625.1). NCBI lineage: Eukaryota > Metazoa > Mollusca > Bivalvia > Venerida > Cyrenidae > Corbicula > Corbicula japonica. Next base: position 7,064 of record JAZAYU010001101.1, on the reverse strand, counting down.
CGAGCACAAAAGAAACGCCTCATGTATATTATTTTAGCATTTTTCTCTAAATTGCTAAACATGACTGGATACTTGCTGTGTTAGGACATTCATTTCTTATAAGAACCAATGATAAAAGCAGTTTTTGTGTGTGCATTATACCATGAAATGTTTGTCTTCTGATTTATAAATAGATTATAAATAAATTCACTGCTTACTGAGAGGTATGATTTCTATTTATTCTTAGCTGAGACGTTTCTTTTGTACTCGAGTATATTTACAATGTACATGTATAATCATCATAAACACTTGTAAAATCATGTCAGTATGTACATTTAAATCAATATAATACACTTGCACTTTTACTATATACATGTACATTCAATATATAAATGAAAAATCCTGAGAAAGTTAGATTTTTAAATTGTTACTTTGTTATTAATATTCAATACATGTACAAGTGTACATTTATGTTATAAAATAATTACTTGAAATTTTGGAACTATTTGTAGTTAATTTAACTATGTTCAAAGATCCGTTTGTATATACATGTACATGTACGCGTATAGTCATATAAATACTTGTAAATCATTCGAAATATCACCAACTTTGTTTCAATAAAATTAGATTTAAAACATCAAAAGTTCTTTGTCTTTTTGTGTACATGTATCATTTTATATTTCGCATAAAGTTCACGGTTGAATGTAAATCTAGTTTGCTTTGATATTTCATTACATTATTGATTTTTCAGAGTCAGTGATGCACGATCAACACCAAGAATTCCCTCGAGAATACTTAAATCCTGTAATAGTGATAATGTCGGCGTTGTCTTGATCACGTTCACAATCGTCCTCCATTCCTCCTCGGATGGTCCCTGACACTTGTATAACTCCACCGTGACCGGATGTTGCAGCTGGCCGACACTGAGCAACAGTTCTCTCCACTCCTGGGATGTCATTGTAATCCACGAGAGTTTAACGGTGATACTCCGTGGTAGCTGACCGATACTGACGAAAAGTGCCTGCCACGCAGCAGACGACATTGTTACGTAGGATAGCTCCACACGTTCTAGATGCGTCATGGCAGGTGATACACGCGGTATGACGTCACCCATATCGATCCCCACAAGCTTGAGATGCTGTAGCTGAGTTAATGTAGGAATGGTTTGTATCATCTCCTGGCAGGATGTCATCCCTGTAACGTTAATGATGATAGGACCGGTGCTGCACGTAGATCTTGCCACAATATGGCGCTGGCTCTGGCTGTCATCTTCTCTCCATGGCGAGAACTCGAGCTTCTCCAGACATGCTGGATTCACGTGTAGCTCTCTACATGGTACGTAGGAAAGATGCAGCATCTTCAGCTCGTTGAGACGATGTAGGTCCAAGGTGACGTCACAATCACGGTACTGACCCCTGTGGTCCGAGCAGTCTATCCGCTCCAGCTTGAGCTGTGTCAGTGTTGTGGTCTGGCTGATATAAGCATAGAGACATTTAAGGTTACTGTGAGTCATGTTAACGTAAGCAAGATACAATGATTGTAAGCATGTCAGTCCTGTGAGCGCCGTTATACTGATATCGGACAGCGCCGTTATACTGATAGCGGACAGAGAGATACCTGATAGTGTCAGACATTTCAATGTACGGGCTGATTCAGTGAGGATGTCAGCCAGCCATACTGGTTCCTTGCGACAGTCTCTACTCTCAATGTCTCCAGGGAGGTGAACACACCAGGATCCAGCGACTGCATGAACACAAAGGGAGGATCATCGGACAGCATGGCGGCTACTATCTTCTCGTTTAATGATACTTGTGGAGATTTCCCGATACTTTCATTAACTTGCATTATTGATTTCAAAGCTTTTACATCATATGTTAGGCTGTGTTTATCAAGCACGAAATAAAGAGGGATGGGACAGCTGTCATTTCCATTTCTCAAACTTTCTTGTAGACACTCTAACTGCATTGACTGGTAAGATTTCATTGATTTCCAAGCGTCATAATCTGGACAGTCATTATGAACAGTATACATGTATGTTCTATATGTACACGTCAGATTGTCAAGGTCAACGATCGTCTGCAGCTCACCGGAAATACATGTATATACTTCCGGATTCATACCGCAGACGAAAACAAACAGATTTTCCATTTCTAATATGCTTGAAAGCGATGAACAAACTTCGAGAATAGTTGATTTTATAGTTCCGTTGTTCCATTCAGACACAATGTACAAGGCAGCCATAAATTCCTGTATAGATTTATGTTGAAAGAAAACTTGATAGCGCTTTACTGAGACTTTACTTCTGTCCTTGCTTTGACTCAACAGTCCGATTTTCAGACAAAACTCGAGTTCCTGCTCTGTTAGAAATTTCAACACAGTTGTGCTGTCAATCACCAGGCTGGATTCTTTTATCTTCTGAAATAATGCATAGAACGCTAACTTCCCGACTTTAAAAGTAAGTTCATATACTGATTACACAACGGGTTATGTCTCATACATTCTGGGACTGTAACATTACGTTCCGCGTTTCCAGTAGGAAGGGTCGGTGCATTTTTCTTGTTCAAACCCCGCTGAAGAGTTAATTCAATAGTGTTACTGTACGTTTCACATTTCGACTTGCCGATGCTAAGACCATCAAACCAGATGCAAATAAGCTGTAGTAAGATGTACGGAATTAAACGGATATCTCCGAGTTTTACCGAAGATACTTTTCTGTCAAAGTCGTTCAGATCGGGCTCCCTTTCGCCACTGTTTTCGCTCAGGAGTTTAACGGCATTTGATTTCAATTCATTAGAAGTTGTGTCGTCGAGCGGTGAGATTTCTAGATGCCGGTCGATGAGGTTCGGCGGCAGTCCTATAGTACTAAGCTTCCAGGGCCTAGTAGTTGTAAGAACGGTGCAGCTCCCACGATAATTGTTGTGTGGTATTGCGGGTGTTCGCTTACAAGTCTCTGGATGGACCCACTCGTCTAGTCCATCGATAATGACCAGACAAGTTTTATTTTGTAAGATTTGTGCTATAAACTGTTCTGAATATTGTTCTTTGTTAGGCAAATTTTGTGACACAAATTTGAGAATAAGTTCATCAAGATTGCACGTGTCGCCCTGGAAGTCTCGCAAGTGTAACAGGAACAAGAACTCGAAGCGTTTTAGTGCATCTACGTCCTTCTTTTTAAATTTTCTGTTCATTAAATTGAATGTTTTTTGTGCCTGGCACCATGTCATAGCAACCTTTTGAGTAAAGGACGTCTTCCCGTAGCCAGCGTTAGCCTCGAGGTATATATTTTTATAAGGAACATTGTCGTTGTTGATGAACAACTCCCGGTACGACCTGACCGGCGTCTTCTCTGAATGTTTGTTTCCCTGTCCAAAGGCATTGGGTTTGTTAAATGCCGACATCGGTGGCTGCACGTACAACTCCGTCAAAGGAACAGCATAGTCTTCTACCAGAGGTGAGGCCGGGATCATGGACTCTTTCTCATTGTAGAAACGTACGAGTTCTTGTTTGAATTCTGGAAGCATAAACATATTTCAACAAATTAAGTGTATAATGGCTTCAATAAATGCAAATAACTGACATAATTAATAACGCTTTTACTATTCAATGACGTTTCAAAACCACTCACGAATATGGCCGTATACATATAGAAATTGATATATGTAAGTGAACGAGCATTAACCATGTTAACATTGTCGTGTGAACATTTTTAAAAGGCTTGACATGCCGTTCACATAAGTTTTACCATATTTTTTTTAATTGCGCCACTGTCAAACCCGTGTTTAGGAAAAGACTTCCACTATCAATGAAATTTTATTAGGCTAAAACATAACAAGATAGACCCCGACCTTCTGTCAGTATAGTACATTATTGATAACTTGACAGTCACGTGATAGATACGTTTAACGGATCGTTCAATTAGAACATCTCACTGGAAACAATATTAAACACGCTCATATATGCTGTAATCATAATTGTTTCTATAAACGGAATATCACGTGACTGTCTACTTATTCTAAACCAACAGTGCTGTAAAATAACAGTTGAGCTTTTGATAACACAGATGCACTGTATGTTTTTCATTTCAAGACGTATCTAGGCTTTTAGAAAAGTAATGGTGTTTATAATTATATAACAATTCAAAAAAGACCTTCAGCTAACTTGCATTACCACTGCTCATACATGTAAACGGTTTGCTAATCAATTTATTTATTCAAACCGACCAGCCAGTGTGTTGTTTTGATTTTTATGCTCCCCGAAGAAATTGGGGGAGCATGTAGTCGCCGGTTGTCTGTCCGTCAGTCCGTACGTCCCGCATTCGTGTCCGAGCCATAACTTTTGAAGTCGGATTTTAAAGTTATTTTACAGAAATGATCACCATAATGAGAAGGCTTGTCGCGTGCAACATTTGGATCGCTAACCTTGCATCAAAATCGTGTCTGACCCATAACATTGTTATTTGAAGTCGTACTTTTAAATTATTTCACAGAAATGATCACCATATAGAGTCGATATGTCGCGCAACAATATTTCGCTACTTTGCATGTCAATGTCACAGTATGACCTTAAAGCAAAATCGTGTCCGGTCCATAACTTTGTTATTTAAAGTTGGATTTTTAAATTGTCTGATTTAATAGCACTACAATCTTTTTCAAAATGCACCTCAATATTTTTACAACTAACTGTTTTGTGACAAAGTGCCTATTCGAAGAGCATCACCCGTCTTCTGCGGTCTATTGTCTTATCAGGTCAGCGGTTGTTAATACCAAATTCTACGTTATCTAGATGTATTTTTCTACGGAAAGGTTAAAGCTGTGAATTGTAATTTTCATTCTAACTCGCCGAAAGACTTAGTATGCCTTAAATGCCGCCCATGACATTTGGTGTTAACATGACCTAAACTTTTGTTGCTGTGATGCGTTTGTTGTCCTGTTTATTATATATTGAACGATTTATTGGGTTAGGGTTAGGGTTAGGCTATAAAAAATTATGAAAAACAACAAAGGTATACATAATTTAAGGTTATTTACGTAAGATGAGTTTTGAACACCGACATGCCCTTGGGTTTTATCTTATCGATCGATGGATCATGCATTTTTAAATATTGGACACGCGTAAAAATGTTACGCTGAGGCATAAGTGCACAAAAATACAATTTTAACCGGTCTATGAATTCTTACTCCTACGACGACAGCCATAACAGTTGGAAAAAAACAAAATATGAGAAGGCTTTCAATGTATACTTTACAAAGTTATGACGTGTAAATAAATACACATGATAATTTTCTTTTCGAATCTGTATGCTTTTTTGTTTTCATTTTTCCCTGTTAAATTTTAATGAAGTTTTTTTATCCAATATTATATCAGATTTTAAAAGCAAAATCAACTTTTCTTTGTGAGATTGATGTTATTTCAACTAAAGGTTACATGTATGAGTCTATAGGAAATAGCCAGAATAACAGTTTTACAAGTTAACAGTCGCACTATCTGGATGTCTTTAAAACGAAGGTACGGCATGCGTTAAAACAAGTTACAGCACGCGTGCTTGTAAAATACTGGGCCTTAATTAAAAAAACTAAAACTGTAGACCAGTCTCAAATCTCAATCACCTGATTGGCTGAAATGGCTACTGGTCGCCATTTCAGCCAATCAGATGCTTGAGATTTGTGACTGGTCTCCAATCTCAGTTTAATGATCTTGAGCCCTGAATGAAATTTGCCCGTGACATTTCTTTATCTTCCACTTATTACAGTTTATCAAATAATCAATTGATGAATGAAATCATTTGGAAATATATTAAAGATTAGAAACTCGTGACAAAGGGCGTATACATGTACATGCTCACAATTTTAACCGACTCGGTGAAAAATCTGTTACAAAACGTTTAGGCAGACTTTGCAAAGGAAGTATACGAGGGCTGTCCGGAAAGTTCGTAGACAAGGCTACAGAATAATTAATAGCAGTAATATCAATAAGCTGTTTTGGTAGTTTGCTGAAGTATGTATTGGCTACATATTTCTAAATTAATAAACATGATAACAATAATATTCGCAAAACGCCTATCGCCATGGTAACATGACTGACGGTTCACGGAGCACTTTGATTCTATGACAGTAGCTACTCAAAATAAAAGTTAATGAAGATAAAAGTTTTATGCCTAACGCGTTTTTACTTACGCGACGTTATTTGATATCATTGCATGACATTTGGTGAAAATTATGACGTTAATAAACAAGTTGTAAACGACCGTTAGAGGCATTGGAGGTGCTTAACATTTGTTTAAAAAAATGACGTCAATTTCACGGACGGAGCAACGGAGTGTAATCAAGTTTTGTGTTCATGCTAATATAACACCAACTGAGACTTGGAAGTTTATTTCAAAAGCAGATACGACCGGTAACTGTTCAAGGCAACTTGTGTTCAAGTGGAACAGCAGATTAAGAAGCGGAGATGAAAATGTGATAAGAAACTAAGCGGACGACCGAAAGTAGCAGAGCCGAAAAACGTAGAACGCGTTAGATATGTTCTTGACGAAGATAGACGTCGCACTGTTAGGGAAATTAGTGACATTCTTAGTTTGAAACGGACTGTGGAACATGAAATAATGACAAAAGAACTTAACATGTCTAAAGTGTGCGCAAGATGGGTACCGCGGCTCTTGAAAACGGAGGAAATGGAAGAGCGGGTAGACGCGTCATTGGAGTTCTTACGACACACAGGGTGATTCATTTCTATCACACATTATTACTACGGATGAAACTTGGGTTCATCTATATGAACCGGAATCAAAACGGGATTCTATGATATGGAAAACACCAAATTCTTCCGCACCGGTAAAAGCTAAACAAGCGAAACATGCAAAGAAGTTTATGTTCACCTTCTTTATGGACTCCGACGGGATGCTGCTCCAACATGTTGTGCCAAGCGATGAAACAGTTAACGCCGCATATTATCAGAAGGTAAATATTTCTTTTGAAAAAACAAACAAACATTAAATAAATAAGATTAATTATAAATATAAATATAATAAACTTTTCGACGATGTTATTTATGCCCTGCGTGCGGCATTTAAATGATTTGTCAACTCT